>QRDG01000198.1:347185-623865 GCA_012064385.1 Puccinellia tenuiflora
AGCTTCTTTGGCGGTGGTGGCAAGCTCGATGAGAGACATGTGCTTTTCTCCCACGGCGGTGTGAATGATATTGAGAGCCAAGTCATTGAGTTGAGAATCCACGGCTTCTCTTCTTGTCATGTTGTTTGGATCGACGGCCTTGAACCCAACTTTAATGATTCTCCATAGTTCACTAGAAGAGCCCTTGACATGAGATTTCATCATAAATTGCCAATTAGTAAAACAAGATGGATTAAGCTTAGGTGGATCACCCCTATTGTTTATATGATAATGTGGCATAGGGAGGTCGGCCGAGTATGCGAATGGAACCGCATTGTACCCCGGCCTCCCACCATCAATTTTAGGAGGGGATTCATTAGTGCGTTGTTCGCCCTCCCCAACATGTGCGGCGGAAGCATTAGCCTCTAGGGATGATGTAGCGGGTGGCATGTTAGCCTTCATGAGTTCCCTCATCATAGCACGCAACTCCTCCATTTGAGTGTTCATGGATGATTTCAAGCTTGTTTCCAAACTCTTGAGATCATCCATGGTCACCGGAGGGGTGCTACCACCCGACACACCATCGCCGTCACCCATACTCTCTTAGGCGGTTAAACCTAATTTAAGAGTCAAGGCTCTGATACCAATTGAAAGGATCATATGGGGCACCTAGAGGGGGGGTGAATAGGTGCTACACCAATTTTTAATTCTTTTTCAAATTAAGGCTCAACACAAAGGTAAATTATCTAGATATGCAACTACGATGAATTTACCTATATGAGGAGCAAACTAAACAACTAGGCAATTAACGATACGAGCAAAAGCTACAAAGGGAAAGAGGTAACCGAAAGGAGAAGCACGCGAAGACAAGGGTGTATTCCCGAGTTCCTCCTTGTTAAGGGAGTACGTCTCGTTGGAGGGGTGTGAGTTCGCCACAAAGGCCTACTCAACGCCACGAAGGCCTCACCCTATTCTCCGATGAACTTTGCCACAAAGGCTTGGTTCACCTTCCACTATCGGAGTCCTTCGAGGCGGAAACCGGAGCCTTTACAATGTTTTTGGGGCACACACCCACAACTTAATTGGGGGCTCCCAAATCCACGAATCTGTCACAATTACAACAAGAAATGAGCACAAGAATCTAGGGTAACACAAAGCTAACCCTAGAAGAGAAATCCCTCAAGAGAAAGAGGGGGAAATGAAAAACTGCTCGGTGAAGATGTAGATCGGGGCCTCCTCCTTCAATCCTCCAAGAATCAAAGCATTTGGTTGGAGGAGTTGAGAGATCTTGCAATTATGAGCTTTTGCGTTTAATGAAGAGAGAGAGAGTGCAAGAGCTGAGGAGCTGGAGGTAGGTGGAGGGGTATTTATACCCCTCCAGGATTTCTAGCCGTTGCTGGAATCGGGAGGCCGGAAATTCCGGCCGCGGGCCGGAACTTCCGGCCATCACACCGGAACTTCCGGTGGGCCGGAAATCTCCGGGGAGAAAATCCACCCACAACCTCCGGGACCCCTCCAGAGAGGGTTCCCCGAAATGACTTAGTCGAAAACCCACGGAAAATTCCTGGGGGCCGGAACTTCCGGCCAGCAGGCCGGAATTTCCGCCCCACCGGAAATTTCCGGGGGGAACTTCCGGATTAAAGTTCCGGGACCCCTCCAGAGAGGGATCCCAAAAATGACTTAGCCATATTTCCGCCCGAAATTTCCACGGGCCGGAACTTCCGGCCTGGAGGCCGGAATTTCCGCCCCGCCGGAAATTTCCGGGGGAACTTCCGGAGGGAAGTTCCGGGACCCCTCCAGAGAGGGATCCCAAATATGACTTAGTCGTTTTTCCACCCGAAATTTCCACGGGCCGGAACTTCCGGCCAGTAGGCCGGAATTTCCGCCCCACCGGAAATTTCCGGGGGAACTTCCGGGGAGAAGTTCCGGGACCCCTCCAGAGAGGGATCCCAAAAGGACTTAGTCAATTTCGCTCTGGGGCCGGAACTTCCGCCCGTAGGCCGGAATTTCCGCCCCCCCGGAAATTCCGCCCAGAGGGCCGGAACTTCCGGTCCTGAAACAACAGAAACCCCTTTCTCTTCTTCGTCGTTGATCTTTACTTCGATCTTTTCACCGATTGGGTCTAACCACCTAAAAAACCTGTCAACACACTTAACCAAATATGATTAGCCCATAATATGTGTTGTCATTAAATCACCAAAACTAAGAGATGTTCTTTCAAACATGTTCTCAGCTTCCGCCGAAATCTACATCTCTAATCCCTGCCATTGCTTATCCTGATTCGTCAGCTCGAGCCACCTCCATCTCATTCGCGATGTTGCGTTCATCGGTCTCAAATTCTGCACCCCTAGTCCTCCTAGAGCGTTAGGCGTGGAAACATCAAACTGTCTTCCACGCCACTGGGCAATGGCCACGCTTTGCCTCGGTGGAAGCAGACCAGAAGAAGCCCCTTAGTAGCTTGTCCACATTCTCGAAAAACCAGGGTGGAAGATCCAGAGACAACATGTGGTAAACTGGAGTGGCAGTCAAGGTTGAATCAAGCAAGATGAGCCTACCACTCTTTTTCAGAAGCGACGCTTTCCACGTTGGAACGTGACCGGCGACCTTGTCCATCAGTGGCTGTAGACATCCCTCTTCTTCAATCTCATGAGCGACAAGGGAAGGCCCAAGTATTACACAGGAAATGGCCACAAGGGGCAGGCGAGAGCGTCCAAATTAGGTTGTAGATTGACCAGCTCGCACCTAATGGGAGACACTACACTAAGCTCTTCGCCATGTTACAGTGCAGATCCGAGGCAGCCCCAAACACTCACAGCAACTCGGTTTGATTAGCAAGACGACGTCGTCCGCATAGAGAGAAAGACAATGCCGTACTCTACAATTGGTGAATGGGGTGAACACCCCAGCTTCCTCCGCCAGCCGAAAGACTGCGTTTAGTACGTCCGCCAGCATGTTGAACTCTAAAGATTGTGAACTCACGACGCGATGCAGGTGCTTTGCGATTCACATGCGTGCATAATTGCCTATCATCCCTCAATCGTGACCGTGACTCAAGCTTGGGACAAGGCCTCCGGCTCATGGTCGACGCAAACTCGCAATGCACGTAAACCCAAAGCTAGCTTGACGTCGCGGTCCAAATTAACGATTCTTTTCTGTATCTATTTCTCTGGAACTTGGCCGTTGGAGTTTACCTGCAAAAAGGTCACTGTACGTGTGCGCGTCTCTTCAGGTGCAGGTCGAGGGTACACGTACGTACGGGCTGCTTTTCGATCACCTGGGGGCCTGGCGGATCGATCAGTGTATCTGTACCCAATCTGTTGACGTTGATGTCTTGTCACGTATAGTCACACCTCGTGTCGGGATATCTATATTATATTTAGAAGGTTGATTCGTGTACGGCTGTACATATGGCTGCCTAGAGAGCGCGAACCCATCTTGCATCGGTGACAGGGAGCAGAGAGTTAACGACAACTTCGTCCGTTTCTTGCGCGCAAGGTTGGGTTGCCCCATGGCGAGGGGGAGGGGCCATTGTTGGAGTGTGGCGGCCTATCGATGGTAATGGTACCCATTACTTATCTATCATGTGGGTTTTTACTCTGTAGGTGAGACTTTGATATAAAAAAATTATCCATGAGTATGTAAATGGTAAAAAGTGTGTACCCAGTAGGTATAGTGGGTGCGGGTATGGTATAGCAGAACCCATACACACATATCCACGTACCCGGTTTTATTTTGCATATGACATATTAGTTCTCTAGAAAAATCTCAATTTCTAAAATTTAATACGTAGAGTAAACAAGACAATTGCTAAACTTACAATCAATTTAGTTTAACCCTATAACCAGTTAGATTTTACTTTATCCTACGCCCCGCTTGCCTGCCACGTCTAGGTCAACTCACGTCACGACGCCCCGCCCAGTCGACCACGCCTCCAGTCTCCTGCACCATATACGTTCCTGCCGCCCCGCAAGATCGATCTCATCACCCAAGGATGAATTAGTGAATAAATGATCCTACATGTCGTTGTTTTTCTTATACGCTATGTTATTAATATTAACTCGTTGAGTTGTTGGGTGGGTTTACCTATGAGTTTTTAATACCCTGATGGTTACAGGTATGGTATAAAATCTATACCCAGATGCAGATACGAGTTGGATGCGGATAAGATACGTAGGACAGACGCAGGTGCGGATTTGGTTAAGCTATACCGTACCCAATGGAGATGGTTGCCATCGGTAGTGGCGGCCGGGCAGAGAGATGGGATGGCTCCAGGCCGGACCATGACCCAGATGTCGATACACCCATGCATGTCGTTGAACAAGTCCGATTGGAAAACGATCAAGGCAAGCTAGCATAGCATTCTACCCACCACGTTCAAATTCTAGATTTCACATTATGCTTGCATTTACCTGAATTTATTACATATTTTAACCAGCACTGACATGCTATGTTTGTGAGGTGTTTGTGACGACCATTTAAATCTCAAGATCCGCCGCGCTCCGTCTTTCAAGTGTGCTTATATAGGTATAAGTAAGCCTGGACGCGAGCTGGCTCGGTCCGGCTTAGGCCGAGCCGGAGAAAAGCCTGAGCTGGAATGACGAGCCGCGAGCCAGCTCGACACTGCCGGCGAGCTGTAAAATGGAGTTCGGCCCGAGCTTCCCAAAAGCTCGGTGCAGCTCGCGAGCCTGATGGAGGTGGGTCACTGATGAGTGGGGCCGTTCTTCTCCGGCTGCGACGTAGAGCTACAGACGCATGCGGCGGGCGGCGTGGTAGCGTCCGTCAGTCGGTGGCGGCAGTGGAGATCGAATCCCACCACGACGACGACGAGCATGTGTGGATTTTGGCGGCGGCGGAGGCGTGAGCATAGATGGCAGCGGCCGGAGTCGGGAGCAAGATTGGGATGTGGCGGCGGTTGTGCATTGGCATGGCGGCGGCGGCTTTGGGGGAAGAAAGAAGCCAAACGGCCGTGTCCTTCATCTGGTTTACGTCATGTGTCTCTGTGTGACCTAATTCCTACGTCAAACGGCCACATGGGCCAGGAAATTGAGCCCAATACTCATACTTAATTCGAAAAAAAAAGATAGACGAGCTGGACCGAGCCGAGCCTGGCTCGGCCCGAACTCTCCGCGGTCCAGAAAACTGAGCCCGGCTCGGTCAATTTGCTACGCGGGCCGAGCTAAGCTCGGGGCGAGCCTGTCCCAGCTCGGGCCGAGCCCAAAAGCTCGGGCTGGCCGTCCAGCCTTAGGTATAAGGTGTGTCATGTGTGAGTCCGTTCGTTGATATGGGTGAGTATACATGCGTGTGTTTGTTAATGTCTATGTTTGTACCGTGTATCTACCAAATTAGCAGTCGGTTCTTTTATTCTTTGAACAAGGTGCACACAGTTCCAAAATGAAGCTTTGCATGTCAAACTCTTGATGAATAACCGCACACTTCACTCAACATATGTGATACCAGCCGGGCTTAGCAAACAAAAAGAACGAAAGTACATGCCAGTTGCCAGCACGTAGTATACAACTGTAATACATATCTTGCGAAGACTGTAAGAACAACAACGTAGATACATGTTACTTGGTTTTATGAGTAGGTAAACGATCCTTTATTTGCAAGAGGTTTAGTAGCTTTATGACGTATACTCCTACGAGTTTTTTCTTGGTACGCAACGTTATGTCGATCTGCCGTACGTGGTAGTCTGGTAGGCTGGTAATATATGTCCACATTCTAAGGCAGCCACGCCGACGTCGGGGCACCCGACATGCCGGCCGTGCTCCTGTCCCCGTCATCGCCACGGCAACGCGGCTTCCTCTCCGGCCACGGGGAGCCCCGACGCACCGGGACGCGCGGCCCGCACCGAGCCTCGTGCTCCAGCCCTCGCCTCGCCTCCGGGCTGAGTGCGAAAGAGTGGGAAGGGGGCCTGAACCGTTGCCTCCCCGGCGGCGGTGGCAGTGTGATTCCATCCGTAGCGCCACCGGCCGGACTGGGGCGCGGTGGCTCGGCTGTCACCAGCGAGAGCAGGAGGGCCATGAGCCACAGCGAGAGCAGGGAGACCACTGCGCGTGAGGCAGGCATGTTGGCTCTTCTGTGTTGTGCAACCTTTTCCTTCTCTTTTTTCTATGAAGATGAAGATGACTAGGTGAGCCAGACTTTATAACAAGTTGATGTAACTGATAGATGTTAGCACGTTGCAAACTAGAGGAGTTAATATGAATCCAAGCTTGTAACAACAAATCTTGTAATGAACGCACTTAATGGGAAACATTTGCTTCAGAAAACTTCTCAAATGCATGGCCAGATGTTAACTGCAGCAAGAGGTTTCAGGAGTTGACGGGTACATATTTTTACACCTGAATTTAGAAATAGAAGAATGGTTTTAATGGAAAGAAAGGACACTTCACTGAACCTATTGCAACAAACGAAATATATATATTAATACCAAGAAAGTAGGCAACAACATAATGTGAAGAAGTAGATCAGACATCAGTCAAAAGGAGAAAGAGAAAAAGAAAAGTCCTCGTCAAAGCGAGTAGCGGAAAAACTCGCAAAGGAGGAAACAACCATTGCTATTTTTTTTTTTTGTCAGGAACAACCATCGCTATTGGCAACACTCAAACTTTTTCCAACATGGACGTCTAATGGCGAACACCCGATCTAACAATAATATCAAATTTGTGTTTCTAACCCAGCAGAAGTCTGAGCAAATTCCGAACAATGCTTTCAACAATAAAGCTCAGACATATATAATTTTCACCCTAGAGATCAAAACTTCGTACTCGAATAGCACCACCAAAAACGAATTCACACTTTGTTGCCACCCCAACTTGTATGAACATACAAATTACTAACCTGAAAAAAATCAGTTCACAAAATATAACATATATAGACCATTTGAAACTCCAGATCATAATAGTGTCACTAATTTATGGTCACCGTATATGGAATTTTACTGACCAAATTGGTATTTCTTATAAGGTAAATTTTATTCCCACCCCAAAGCTAGCGTTGCAAGCAATTGCTCGGTTTGAGAGGATTTCAGATGTCCATTGCAACAAAGATTAAAGATGTTCATTTTGTATGTCTGCTTCTTATTTTCCGTACTAAGGTCCTTCGATGGTCGATGATCGTGACACAACTCATCACCAAAAACGAAGTCACACTGTGTCGACGATCCAAAGTCTCCAACTTGGGTGAACCTACAAAGTACTAACAGGAAAACAACTAGTCACAACATATACATATTATTTGACTGGAATGGTGAGATTGTGGCGGCGATACATGTTGATTGTGCGGATACGTAAGAGAGATTGGCAAGATCACAGATTTAAATATGTTTAAGAATCGCAAATAATACGGCACATGGGATAGGTATTTTTTTCTAATAAGAACCAATGTAATTAGATCGGCGCACCTGCTAGCTTTCTTGAGTGTAATCTCATGAAGGAAGTAACTATGTAACTATATTCATATTCACAACAATTACGTGTAAACTGTTTTGGATCAATTATTGAATAAATTATAAAATATCCCTACAAAAAATAATTATAAAATTATTTAGATCCATCAAAGAAAAAATGTACCGAACATCGGCATGGCTAGACCGAACACAAGAGGGTGCCGGTGGAGACGTTGTAACGTAAACGTGTAAGTAGGCCTGTAAGTGGACATGGGCAGCCCACAGCGTTCCAAGCCTAAATCGACTTAAATCCGGGGATTTGATAATAACCCCCGAGTCACTTAAACCCATATGTCAGTGACACGTCAAAGAGACCTGTGAGCAAACTTTTACCACGTGGAGGGTTATCGTCAATTATCCCACTCGGCGAGGACTCCAGCGCTGCCACTTCGCCCTCTGATGCTGTTGCAGCCGAACGCGCCGGCACCGATGCGTCCTCGCCGTCTCCTCTCCGCTCGTCGAACGACCGGAAGAGCGTGTCCGTGAGCAGGCTATATACGGCACCCATGGATCGAGCTCCGCAGCGGCGGGAGTCGAGGTATTGGATGCGGGGGCGGTAGGCGTCGTCGACGTGGCGGCCGACGTGGCGGTGGAAGTCGCCGTGTGCGAAGGAGAAGAAGTCGCCAGCAGCGGCGAGGAGCTTGACCGAGCAAAAGAAACTGCGTAGGCTGAGCGTCCTGAACTTGGCCGGCTTGCTGTTCTTGCCGACGCCGGGCGACGAGACGAGGGCGGTCACCGCGGCCGGGCGACCAGACCGGCGCTGGCCTGCCAATGAGCGCGGGGCTGGCGGTCAGGCAGAGCCACGCGCCCGACGGCATCGCGGAGGTGACTGCGGCTGGATGCCCGTGATTTCGTCTTCAAGCTGTCGGGCTTCTTCTACGTGTCGCCGACGCCGACGAGACAGCGTGGCCGCGGCGGAGAGGAAGTGCGCCACACTGATACAGGTGAACGTGCCGCTCTCCGGACGCGCGGATGTGCTGCTCAGACACAGGGAGCGAGCTTTGCTCGGCGCGCCATCGTCGTGGTCCACGACCGAAACATCTTCTCCCTTGCATCATCCCGTCGCTGCCGCCAGGAGCTGCAAGACGAACCGGCCCTCCAGGATGCGCCGCCCACGGCTAGCACGTGTGGAGTCGGGAGCGCCGCCATGAGTGTTGTCGGCAGAGGAGCAGGCGGAGTACGAACAAGCTGTCGCTTGAGTATCGATCCCTGTTTAATGGGTTTAATTGGACCGCCGCAGAACTTGACAGAAATTCAGCGAGCAATATCCTAGTACCGTTTAATCTATCGGGCACAAGCGGCAACCAGACGGGCAGCCGTGGCCGTGCCCATTTACTGTCGTTTCCAAGCCGGGCTAGCTACCTCTCACTCTCTCTGCGCTCGAATATAGGAGGAAGAAGAACAGGGAACACAGGATTTGGTGGCGCACGAACGCCTTTTTTCTTACTCTTCTCAGCTGGCCCAATCAACAAGTGTTACAGGGAGGAGCTTATATACGCAGCGCGCACACACGACGCCACGCCCCCACTCTGCCCGTTCGCCCACGACGCGCACACACGCGCTCACGATCCACCCGCCCAGGCCGCGCGCAGGACGCGGCCAGCTTCCAACGGATTGACACGGTCACTCCCTACACTTCGTCAACAACCTAGCACTACTCAGCGGACTCCAACGCGAGCCGCTCAACACACACGCACGCACACCAGACACAAGCACGGACTCATGCACCTAGACCTAGACACACACACACCACAGCAAGGCGTGGCTTATTGCTAACAATCTCCCCCTAAGCCATGACCTAGAAGAGACCCGGGTGGACGTCGTCGTCGACGAGCAGCGCCTTCTCCTTCCTCGGCTCCGGGCAGTCACGGGAGAAGTGGCCGCGAATGCCACAATTCCAGCACTTACCCGCGCCGTCCCCTTGCGCCTGATGCCGAGCTGCTGCCGCCATCGTCGTCGTCGTGGCCGCCGCGACGCCTCGCCGTGCGGTGACCCAGCACACCACTGCATGGTGTAGTGTGCAAGTCGTTGACATAATACTCACAGAAGGACCTATCCGTGAATATTACATCTCTCAGAGTGGTACAACAGAAACATAGCAGGTCCAAGGTAACACTATAGGATTACAACAATATTCAATACAAATTCTTGAGAACCTCTTCGATACATAGAGGATGGCCTCGTGCAAATGAAATCCAGAGAAGAGCCAATTCGTAGCACTAAGCTGGAGATCAACTCTAGCTTTAACTTCTAATCAACTACTGATGTTGCCACCACCTTAATCTACTCTATCTGGAATAAGATTATCCGGACTTGTACTCGTTCCTCCAGTAAGCGTGGTCTCCTTCATTGGCAGTATGATCTCTTTGACATCGTTGACATTGCTCCTTCGTGGCCATAGATGTAGTCGTGCTTCGGTTGGTGAAGTAGCGGTTGACTCCTTAATGAAGATCTCAATGTCATGGTGAACCACCGCCAATTCCCTTGATGGCTCCAAGATTCTAAGCAGGGGGTCAAAAGGGCAAGAGTGAGTAACCAGCGTTACCCAGCAAGTCCATTATGTACGGTGGGAAGTTTGATGCACTAGCTACAGCTTTAGACTCCAGGGAGCCTTAAGCTTAATGCAAGGTTTTTGTAAACATTTCTTCAAGAGGTAGCTTTTATTCTGAAAACTATGCCCGTCATCCTTCACAGGGCTAGAACTTTCATGGAGTTCCTTTCCTGCAGCGTTCGCAGCTCCTTCCCGGAACAGGGAGTAACATGTTACAATTTTTTACACTCTGCAGAGGTGCGTTACTTTACCCATAAGAGATCAAGACTTTGTTGCACAACCGGGTGATCTTTCCCGTCCACACTCTCTTTGGTGTGGGGCCCAGTTTTTGATCCAAGTCATTCACTGTGCTTCTCCACACAACGCATGCCCACCCTTTTGTAGGTTTGTCCTCCCCTAAATCTTTAGGCAGACCGTTCCAGACTCAAAAGTCCTCCTCTATGCCTAACAGATTGCCCGTTCCAGACATCCCTACAATCCATCATAGGCCCCAGTCGCCGTGGGACTTAAGGGATCCCACCCATGTGCATGTAGTCCCGCAAGACCTACAGCCTACGGCACTGGCAGCCCGTTGACATGCATCCGGGAGAAATACAGATGGTATTTCCCGTCCCATTACAGGTCTTATGGTTAACGCGTATTTACGGCGCAATCATTATGACGGCATTTGTTGTTAAGTCCTAGGTAATACTTTCCCGTGCAAATGGAACCTCCGGACCTATTCTTCTTACCATGGTCCCATTTGCCATCCATAATAGGTTACCACCACTCAGGTAGATAGCCAAATAGTCAAGTTATTAAAGAAATAGGTTTTATGCTTTCTTTTGTATAAAGGTGATAGTATAATAAGGTTTTGCAAATAATTTTATAATAAATATTTCAAGAGATATGAGCAAGTGATGAACTTGCCTGTGATAGAGATGGCAGTTCATGCCCTTCGGGGTTCTAGGGTTGCGTCAGAACCCGGAGATCTGAAAACAGCAAAGTAGTCCGGGTAAGGACTACTGGAAACACTTGCAATATGCTATTATGCATAAATATGAGATGCATCGCATATAACCCAAAATACCCAAACTCACAAGTAAGCGCTTAGCGTTATTGATTATTTTGTTAACGGTGAAATGCTTTAAGTTGTTATAGCTTTTAGACTTAGGTGCTTGCTATGATTATCGAAGTAATGTTTTACATGATTAATAAACAACTTACAGGTGCTCAGTTAAGGATTGCATTTATTTCATATTTTATTTAATTTAACTACTTTCAAAAAGTAATAACACTAGAGTGATTGATTTTCAAATGAACTCCTTTTTGTGTGTTTTACCTAGGATGAGTAACGGAACAGTCATTTACATTATGGTATCTGAGTTCAAAATTTATGTGCTGAACCTTTATTTCAAATTTATTTTCTTTTTAGAAAAATAGTTGTTTTAGAAGCTAGTACAATTCAATTCCAGTTACTATCTTTTAATTAATTACATAAGAAAATTATTTTCAAATAATTTATTTTAAAATAATTGAAATCATATCCACTTATGGATCTTAGTATTTTTCATTCAATAAAACCTTTTCAATAAATTAAATAAAAATCAAATTTGAAATCCTTATAAAATTTGGAGTTGAAAACATATTTTTAATTAATTTTAGGAATTTATTTGGATTTCAAAATTTTAGGTGATGTTTAAGTGGCATTTTGGTAATTCTAAATAACTTTTATTTTTAGTTTATTAAACAAATATGAATTTAGCATAATCGGATAGATTTAATTTTTCTGGTCATTTTGATATTTTATTTATATTTTCTGACTTATGATTTAAAAGTTATGAATTTTATAAGTTTGAATTATTTCTGGAATTTCAGGAAAAGGTTAAAATATCTGATAGTGGGTCCCACTCGTCAGAGTTTTAATAATTTAACCTAATAGATAAGGTCGAGCTGACGTCAGATGACGTCAGCCGCCATGGCTGGCGGCCCTTGCCGACCAAGATCCCGGCGACTCCGGCCCTCCCCGGCCGCGCGAGCACGCGCGCTAGATGCGTGAGTTAGAGAGCTACCAAGGGGTGGCGGTGCCGCCCCTTAATGGTCGCCGGAGCCACCACGGCGACGGCGCACCGCGGCGGTGAACGGCGGCCGGAAGCAAACATCCCCAAATCGACCGTAATAAACTGGTCCATGGGATGCGTTCGGGGCACAAGCTCACCGTGAGTGTCGTGGACAAAGTTTCGGCGTTGATGGAGCTTCAGCGGCGACGGAATCGTGCTTGACACCGGACGGTGGCATTCGGGACGTCGGTCGCGTTCTTCTCCTCTAGCGGCTCCCAGCACCAGCAGCTTGCATCCGCGCGTAGAGGACGTCGAGGCAGAGCGAATGGACACGGTCGCGGCTCCGGGGACTCCTCCGTTCGCCGGCGATTTGAGGTCACGGCGGCGGCCGTACGGGTTAGGGTTAGCGTTTGGGACGCGTTTGAGCTCGGAGAGGAGAGGAGAGAGAGAGTGAAGGGAAGGGTAGGGCGTGGGGAAGCTGGGGTCGTCGTCCTCGCCCTTATCCTCGCGCGCCGAAGCGGCAAGCAGGAGGTGGCATGGCGCGGTGGTGCCTCGTCCCCTGCCTTCTGGCAGGAGGAAGAAGAAAGGAAAAGAAAAGCAGTTTTCTAAAAAAAACCCTGTACTTTTCTGTAACTGCTATATTCTTTGATATAGTAACTTAAGGGATTTATTTAGGGCACTTAAACTACCCCAAAAATTATGTAAAAATTAATATATGCTTTTAATATCGTAGAGAAGCTCCACATATTTTATTTTAAATTTTTGATACACTTTTGTCATATTTCAAAATAGGGAGATGAATTGGTTATTTAAGTTGCAATTATAATTCCCCATGGGAACCTTCAACAAAAAGTATATTATTATTTTGTTGTGAAGTAGTTATGTAGAAAGGGTATGATAGATTTATTGATCTTGTTTCTCATGAGATTATTACTTGCACAAATGTGTTGGAGAAGGTTTTAAAATATAACCATTAAGATTTTCTTTAAGCACTTGAGTTATTAATGACTTGTGGCTTTTCTGCTATAAAGCTTTGAATTATAAGGTGATGATGATCAACTGGCTTTGCAAAATTCACATATGTGGCCTTTATCATTTGGCTACCTTTTATACTTGGAATTCATTTCATTAGATGAAATATTCTTATGTGGCTTTCTTAATTAATTAAACACTTGATTGGATTAGAGGAAAAGGTGATTTTCCTTCTTGATAAAAAAATATATATAAGTTGCCTCTTGTTCCTTCTCTTGGATTGACCAAATGCTAACACTTGTCTCTGCTCACTTCTTGAGATGATTCAGATGATCCAAGTCTTGATTCAGCATCCATTCTGGCCTCTGAAGTAATGTTGATCCCTCTAGTTAATATTTGGATATTGGGGCAAGTTCCAAAAATCCATTGGTTGAGTTCCAAAGTGAAGTTGCCTCACCCTTGCGGTGAAGGCAAACACTTTGATCACAAGGAACTTTGCTTTGAACCTTAATTAGTTTATTTGACATTCAATTGCTTTTAGGTATACAAAAGAAATCTGTTAACAAGGTAGCTGATCTTGTTACCAAACTACTTCTATATAACACACAAAGCCTTTGAATCTCATCCCAAGTTTCTTTCTTATATGATTTGTCTTGCAGGAATGTCTTTGGAAAGATTTGAAGATAAGAAGCTAAGATCAAATAAGAAGATCAAGTTTGGTGCAATATAGGATTACTTAAGCATTTGCATTAGCTTTTATGATTGGGCAATGTAAGGACAAAGTTTTAATGTACTCAACCAATTACATTATTTACTTTGTTTTCATAACTGTTTGTATTGTGTTAGGTGTTGAGTTGGTATTTAATTATGAGTTATTTGCTTATTTGCATAAGCATGTATAACTTTGTTACTCATCTAAATAAGTTCTCCAATTCGATATCATTTGTATATTCCAATTTGGATCTGATTTCCCGCAACCAGTAAAAATGTCTGGAGGTCATGTCAAAAAAAAATCACATTCACCTCAGATGAGCTAAACTCTATTCATGAGGGTGAATGATCTCCAATCCCTCCAGGTTTTTATTTTGCGAAAAAATTATTCGGATTTTTCAGATGCATGCATGCAGATGCACAAAATCATTCTTCTACCCTTCATTGGTTGCTAAAAGCTGGGGTATTACACGCCGCCCAATGTGCCGCAGTGAGCAGCAGCTGCCCGTCGCCACGATCACCGCCGCCTGCTTGCTTCTTGCGCCGCTCCGATCACTCCTCGAAGGCCTTCAGTCGCCCGAGCGCCTCGTCGAAGCACAGCTTCTCCACATCGCAGAATTGCTCGATGCCGGCCACTGCCGCGTACAGGCGATCGGGCACCGAGTCCAGCAGCTTCTTCACCATCGCCGCATCGTCGAGGGTCGCGCCAAGGTTGGCGTACCTCGCCGCCATGCTGCTGATCTTGCCGGCGAAGACGTCCAGCGCCTCGCCGTCGGCCATGTACAGCCGATCGAAGTCGCCGCGGAGCGTGGACAGCCGAGCCGCCCTGACGCGATCCGCTCCTACGAACCGCGCCTTGAGGCTTGCCCACACCTCCGCCGCCGTCTTCTTCGCCGAAACCTGCAACAGAATGTCCTCCGCGAGCGCACCGAGGAGGTATGCCCTCGCCGGCTTGTCCTTCTTCGTGATGATCGCCGCCGCCGCGTCCTCCGCCGGAACGACTGCTTCCCACAGCCCCTGCGCGTCGAGGTTCGCCTCCACCTTGATCGCCCACACGGTGTAGTTGTCACCGGTCAGCATCGGACAGGAGAGCGGCACCACGCTCCCCCAACGCCACCGTGCGGAACCAATGCCATCGCCTCGCTCTGATACCAAATGTTGTTTCCAAGCCGGGCTAGCTACCTCTCACTCTCTCTGCGCTCGAATACAGGAGGAAGAAGAAGAACAGGGAACACAGGATTTGGTGGCGCACGAACGCCTTTTTTCTTACTCTTCTCAGCTGGCCCAATCAACAAGTGTTACAGGGAGGAGCTTATATACGCAGCGCGCACACACGACGCCACGCCCCCACTCTGCCCGTTCGCCCACGACGCGCACACACGCGCTCACGATCCACCCGCCCAGGCCGCGCGCAGGACGCGGCCAACTTCCAACGGATTGACACGGTCACTCCCTACACTTCGTCAACAACCTAGCACTACTCAGCGGACTCCAACGCGAGCCAGACTCACGCACCGCCTCAACACACACGCACGCACGCACCAGACACAAGCACGGACTCATGCACCTAGACCTAGACACACACACCACAGCAAGGCTTGGCTTATTGCTAACATTTATAGGCCTACGTGTAACCCTGAAGGCGGAACCGCGTAGGGATGGCACCCGTAGGATATGGGTGCCGGTAGAGCCACCCCATACCCTTACCCGTGCTCCCCGAGCTTACCCACCACCCGTGCCCATACCCGTAAGCGGGTATAATTTTTTCCCATAAAGGGATACCCGCGGGTAAACATACCCGCATTTGCAACATATCAATTGAGACAAAAAAAGATATGAGATAATTAATGTGACCATACGTAGTCGTAAACAACCACACATAAGTGTATACATTAAATTCATAAACTCACGACAAAATATATAAATAATTTAACCATACATAAGGCCATAAAATAAGCATTATAATAAAGTTTTCACTATAACAAATTCAACCAAAATAAACTCGAGCAATCCAGCAATAGAAAAAAAAAGTATGTGGCTAGATAGTTACGGGATTATGGGACGTCCGAGCGATCGTGGGCTGACTTGAGTTGACCTATGCGATCATGAGGGATTAGAAAATTAGGTTAGGTTTAATTAACCTAAGCTCCAGTTGACAGAATTTATATGGGTATAAGGGCACGCGGGTATGTGTAATGCAATCTCATGCCCATACCCACTCTGTCCGATGGGCATAAGATTTCCTTATTTATATATCATGGGTTTTCTTTGGTCCCAAACTCTTATCCTAAGGGCTCATTTGGTAACTGGAATCCCGGGGGGATCCCGGCCTTTTCCCGGGGTGTATTTTCCCCTAGTCCGGAGGTCGGGAACAGAATCCCGGAGTTTTACACATAATTCCTCAGATTCCCGGCCGGGATTATTTTCCCTGGGTATTTCTCCCCCCGCAACCAAATGAGCCCTAAGGGCTCATTTGGTAACTGGAATCCCGGGGGGATCCCGGCCTTTTTCCGGGGTGTATTTTCCCCTACTCCGGAGGTCGGGAAAAGAATCCCGGAATTTTACACATGATTTCTCAGATTCCCGGCCGGGATTATTTTCCCTGGGTATTTCTCCCCCTGCAACCAAATGAGCCCTAATAGGGTTTTTACCCGCAGGGTATGCGGGTACAGGGTACCATTGCCATCCCTAGCACCGCGAAACACACCATCGACTGTTCCCTCTGCCAGCTCAGACGCCCTGGCCGGTTCTTCTATCCAAACACAAACGGCGCCCGGCGCCATTTCCTCCTCCCCGCTCGCAGGCCACTGCTCTGGTGCTCCCTGCCTCGCCTCCCCATGATTCGCCTCTCCGCCAATCCCTCTCCTCTCTACCCCTGGTCTCTTTCCCCGTCAGCCTCCCTCCTCCGCCCGCGCCGCCTCCTCCGCCTCCGCACCCTCGCGGTCACCGCCTCCGCCTCAGCCTCAGCCTCGCCCTCCGCCCGCAGCCTCCGCCTCCTCGAATGGGCAAGGTCTGCCGCGCCGTCGCCTCATTTGCTGGCACCGCGCACGGACGCGAAGCCACCGAGGTAACGCAGTCTAAACCCCTGGAGCTTCGACCCCCCTCCGTCGCCTGATCGCGCACGACGGGCGTCTCCTCTGACGCGAGACGTGGTTGTGCTGTTGTGCAGAAGCAGCTGTGGGGCGTGGAGGACGTGAGCTATGAGCGGAGTCGGAGGCTGCTTCGAGAGACCGAAGCGGCCGTACGGCTGCTTGGCAGCTCTGGTGGGTCGCTGGATTTCTCCGGGCTGGATACGGTCGCGGTGAGGATGTGAACTGTGACCACGTTTTTCTTCCGAGTTCTGACTTCAATACGAAGTTACAGTTGGGTTGAAATAACTAAGTATTGCTCTGCGATCACCATTTTGGCGTACTAGTAGTTAAGGTATATACAGAGGTCTGTATTTGTGCAGGTGTTTTACTGTTTGTTTGATCCGGCTTAAGTTCTATCTATGGATAGCTTCCGATGTATATTGAGCTACTGTAACTATGTGGTGCCTGCCTACATGAAGTAAATTATGTAAATTATAGTACCAAATCACGAACATGAGCAAAATAGTGACCAGTGCATACATGTTCCATTATCTGTTTGTTGATCTTAATGTTTTATCATGATATCAAATATAGCATTATTTCCCCATATCCTTTATACTTAGATGCCAAATGTACAGTCATGTGGTCATGCTCATGCCAGTATCACGAATACACTCTTTGAATCTTGCATTCTCTGTTTAACTGAAGGTAGAGTCTGCAATAGATCGTGTCTCTGGTGGTTCCGTGATTAAAGGCCAGGAAGCAATGGCAGTGGTTAGCCTGATGCTGTTTGTTGAATCCTTGCAAGCAACTATTAGAGCTGCTATGAAGCAAGATGAAGACTCACATAATCTACTAATGCCCCTTACGGAAAGAGTAAGCTACTACATATTTCTCATTTTTGCTATCTTGCAATTTTTTTTGTCACGTACGAACACAAATATTTAACGTCTCGCAATCTGGTATGCTGAATGTTCTTCAACTTACCTGCAGATTCTCGATGCTGTTGTCAGTAAGTCACTAGTGAAGTCTATACAGGATATCATAGATGATGACGGCTCCGTGAAAGACACTGCAGTTTGGTCTTTGCATCCTGATTCTACTCTTCGATTTCTTTGTATTGATTTGATACTAGTTTTTATTTCCTTGCAAAAAAATACTAGTTTTTAGAAGCATTTCAGTTTGAAGTCATTATCTTTATTCAGCTCACAGAAAATAAATATCAACTTCTTATAAGCAGTAACTCAAATTCCTTTGATTGAGTCACTATGGAGGATTGGACATGCAGATGACATATATCCACATTGAAGGTCTATGTGCCCAAGAAAATCTGGCATCTTAAGTTTCCGGAATTAATCCAAAAGGAATCTGAAGACGCTAAATCGTTCCTTCATAGCATCAAATGCAGTATAACTGTAGAAGTCGATTTCAGAACTACCTTTGCTAACAACATTTATAGCAGCATTTAATTCTCATCTGTTAAGTTTATATCATATTGGTTTAATGCAATCTATACCCCATATTTATTTTCTTTATCTTTTCATATAATTTTTTCTTAAAATCCGTTTTCTCCTGTCCATCAATATAATTAATCATTTTGAAAGGCTGTTGTGATTTGTGATTGTGCTTAGATATTCCATTTGAAATATGTTCTTTTTATTGAAAAGAAAATGTTTATTTTACAGAGTCCTGAGCTAAGACGATATCGAGATCAAGTTCAAGCCCTAGAGAGCAAGGTAGGTGGTTTTAGATATTTGTTTTGCTTATTATAATTCTTAATCATGCCTGCTTATTTTCCTACTATGCATAGCGAGGGCAGCTATATGTGTGTGCAGCAAACAAGTTGCAGTGGGTTTTGATTCTTCTACTGTTGCAGTGGGTTTTGAATTCATATATTCACACAAGCACTGCACATATGCAAGCCGGCACCCACTGCACACACACACACACACACACACACACACACACATACACAAGCAAAAGCAACTGCATGTTGCACAAAAGTTCATGCTTAAGTTTTGACCTGGAAGATAAATTGCAGAAGAAAGTTACGTAATCTGTAACTAAAATATCAAAATACATTTACATGATGTGCTTTCTTTGATTTAACTCAGTTCTTCTTAACCTACAAAATGCATCTGTCTGATGGTAATGTTGTTGATGGATATTTGTTATATGCTGTTACTTTTTCAGTTATGTCAGCTTATGGATAAGTTGATACGGAATGCTGACAATGAAGCTTCCTTGTCGGTATTGTTTCATTCAACTCATTTGTTGCCAAAGAAACTTCATTCACAACGAAGTACAAACTGTTACTTTTTCTTTAGGAAGTAAGCACTGTAAATGGAAGGTGCTGCATTAAAATAACTGGGGCTAAGTCTACGAGTTTTGATGGATTACTACTCTCCAGGTGTGCTTTGCTAAAGATTATTTATATTTTACTATTTGTGTCACTTGTAATAAGATAAATTTGTTAACTAACCTATATATCTACTTGCTTTTGTAGACAAATTCCCATAAGACAGTGTCTTTTTAATCTTAGGTACTAAATTATATGTTTAAAATTTGGATCACCGAAGATATGAGATTAGCTTTATATCAGCTGGCGGATACTCATGTTTTTGCTAGTACCAACATCATGTAGGGAAGTATGTTAGGAGAACCAGTCTTGGCACTCTCATAATTTTAACTAAAGTTTTAGTGTTGACCATTGTGTAAAGTAATTTATGTATATATTGAATTTGATTTGGTTGTTTGACAGTAGATATTGATCAAGATTCATATGTATGTAGTGGTTCAGATGCTGGAAGTATGGTAGAGCCAATTATTGCTGTTCCACTAAATGATGAGCTGCAGGGCGCAAGAGCTCTAGTGGCTAGAGCTGAACTTGATGCTTTGTCAAAACTGACTGACAAGGTTTGAAAAGTTGATTAATTTGGTTTTGACATTTTCTATATTCTTATCCTTACACTTATTTTCCATTTGCAGATTATTCTTGAGCTTGATAATATTCAGATTTTAATGCAGGCAACAATTACACTCGATAAGGTGCTGTTTTTTTTTCATTATGTATTTTCCATGGAAAGTAGTTCTAACTGTTTTTTTAGAGAGAATCTTTATTAGCAGTGCAGGGTTAGTACTCTCCAGGGTTCTGACTAGGATTTGTATAAGCATAAAACACATACAATGAATCCTTAACTTAATTGTCATGCAACATAAATAAATATCACTTGTCATGATGTTTATAATTTCCTCTATTATATTGATTGTGCGTTGTTATTTATATCCTTGAACTGACATGTACCACAACACTTGCCATTGCGGGAAGTTTATATATTCATTGGTGCTTTCATCGATCAATTGCACTTGGCTTACGAAGATTAGATTATAAGTTTGTTTTCTCCCTTTCCGTAATATTGACTACCATGTTTACTCGGTACATCAAAAAATATCATCATCAAACACATCCGCTATCTTACACTATAATTGACAGCCAAGCCATGTTAGACCGGATACGCGGATACGTAAGTCTGCTCAATGTTGGATACATCTAGTGTGGTAGGCTCTTATTGGTTAAGACATTATCACCGATGTTCATAGCACAGGTAACCAGGAAGTAGGTGGCATCTAGCAGGAATTTTTTTTTTTCCGAAAAGGAAGTATAACCCCGGCATCTGCATATCTTGTACAAGTTTAGTCAGGTCAGATCTGCTGGCCAGGAACCAGAGTTGTTGCTTAGCAGGCTGGCCAGGAGTTTAAGTCGAGGGAGAATTAGGAGTCAAAGCTTTATCTTGCGCCACATATAAATGCAAGCAATAAATAAGATGTTCCAATTGGTATCTCTTTTTGCCTGACTCTAATCCTAACTCTGGTAGACTTGCCTGTCCATCGCCACCCTTCCAGCGGGACCAGGGTGACCTTTCACCATAGTAACTCATGCCAACAACCTATGCAGCAACTAGACATTCAACATTAAGTGAAGACACAAGACATGAAAACAGTTCTGATACTGGTCAATGTGATATCTGGCCATTTGCCATCGTTCCTAATCCCAAAATGTCTACCGTGTATACAATAATATGGTGCAGCCGTTTTCTAGTATGCACTAGCTTTTTATGCATGCATAGTTGCTTGCTTACCCCAGATTGTCTTCCTTGATATATCTAACTTAATATGCAGGTCACAGCTCGTGCAAAATACAGTATAACATATAATGGTACACTTCCTGACCTGTATTTGCCAAACTTTGAGCATGGGACTGTCAATACTGCTAAAGATGGGCCTGTCAGTACAACTTCCTCAGCCAAACTCCCTAAGAGGCTATGGAAACTGTTTATTCCAAATGCATACCATCCACTATTGCTCCAGCAGCACCAGGAAAATCTGCATCGTACCAAAAAGGGTGTTGCAACTGCCACAGCGGTAAGTTTCCCCAGGCCCATCTTATTCTACTATGTTTATGCGAATATGTGATCTTTGATAGTGAGAGTACATTTTGTTTACTTCTAATATACAGTAGATTGTAGACTGTAAAACATCACATCTCGATGTTATTTGTTATTCGCCAACCTGTGGTTATCCAATTCCCACTTTACTTCCATGCTATAGGAGATTCGGAGACGGAGGATATACGGACAAGATATTGCAGAGGAAGATCAACTGGCGTCAGACCTTGATTTCATGAAAATTAGGGTTAGTCCTCATTCGAGGGAAGCAATGTGTATTGTTAGTTCATTGGATAATTTATGTTTTAGTTTACAGGTTTCCGAGCTGGAGAGGAACCATCCGATCCCAGTAGATTTTATGATTGCTGAAGAAACTACCGTTTTGGTCATAACTGGCCCAAATACAGGTGGAAAAACAATCAGTTTGAAGACGGTTGCACTGGCATCGTTAATGGCTAAGATAGGTATTTGGAACGACGAAATCCAGATCCTTTCACTGTTATGACTGTGATCATAAGCTACGCCCAAGATTTTTTTTTTTTTGAAGGAAGCCCATAAGATTTCTTAAAGTATGCTGTTACTGATTTTTCTGTATCCTTAGAATTCGATATGCACCGATTGCATTATCAACTGCACACTTCCTGACATGACTTGGCAGAAAATGGAAGATATATTACGTGCTTTTAACTTACTATTGCAGACTCTTATACTGACTAAAAAACCGGGATATCTTGCGTAAGTTTGCCCATTCTGCTGCAGGCCTATACATTCTAGCTTCTGAACCAGTTAAAATTCCATGGTTTGATGCTGTTTACGCTGACATTGGAGATGAGCAATCTTTGACCCAATCACTCTCAACATTTTCTGGGCATCTGAAGCAGATTGGGGTATGTCTTAGTTTTGTCATAACCAATGTTCTGTTAGTTCTGAGTCCTAACTCTTTAGTTCCGGACCTGCACTAAATATTTATCAGTTCGGCACCTGAAACTTTGTTTTATTAGGCCATTCGTGCTCAGTCAACTTCACGATCCTTGGTCCTTTTGGACGAGGTGAGTACTTTATCCTATGCCTTGATAACTGTTAGATTAATTTGTTTCGTGCATGTTCATTAGCTTAATGGCCATATTGCTGTAAACATGGGCTACATATATTGCGGTATCTAACACGACTTGGGTGTCGATGCCCAACTCTTGTCTGTTTTTCCAACAGACAAACTTTCATATACTCGGCAAACAGTTAAAAAATGTAATGCCTGTTTCTCTGTTCCAGATAATGTCAAACACATGTGACATTTTTTGTTTGTTAAGGTACTCAGTATACATTATTTCTAGTTCAGTACGAAGTACACAGTACACCATATGCCAACCCATTTACCAAAATATAATGTATGGCAAAGAACTATCTCATTATCTACAGTTGAGCCTTTTCTCCATAAAACGGCTTGGTGATGCCTCATCTTCATGTTTAGGTTGGTGCTGGGACAAATCCACTTGAAGGGGCTGCTTTGGGAATGTCTCTCTTGGAGTCTTTTGCTGAAGCTGGTTCCTTTCTGACTCTAGCTACAACACATCATGGAGAACTTAAAACACTAAAATACAGGTTCCGATCATTTCAAGCTAAATTTTTTCTGGCATTATGGTCTTAACTTCTTAACTAAAGAGCATTTCTCCTTATATTAGTTTAGTTTCAACATTTATTGTTATTGAAATTACATTATCGGATACCTTGTCATCAACCATAAGTGTTATTTTTACTGAAATTCAACAAAAGCAAGCCAACTCAAACATTTTCTTGCAAAACTGGAAAGACAACTGTAAAAACCCACCAGGTCTAGTGCAGGTTATTTCTGATAGTTAAGGTATCTTTTTAAACTTAGTTTCTTGTATCTAACTAGAATGCAGTCCTGACTGTACTCGGGCTTTTGACATCTACCTTATTTTTTCTTTTTGTCGAGTGATACTATTAAAAATGTTGTTCTTGAAGCAATCTCTATTTTGTCCAATTTACATCAGGAAGCAAATTTACTTATACATGACTTGAGGGAATTTATGTCCAAAAAGTTAGTTTATAGGAAGGCGGCAATGTGGCTTATTGTGTGCCCTAAAGTACAAAATAATTCTTATCCAACGAACATTGCATTGTTATTCATTATTTTAATGTTTTCAGCAATGATTCATTTGAGAATGCATGCGTGGAATTTGATGAAGAGAATCTAAAGCCTACATTCAGGATACTTTGGGGAATACCAGGTTAACTGCTTTATATTTCCTGTTCTTTTGTCCATCATCGATGGTCATACTTGTTTGGGTGCTCAGTAGTCAGTTAGTCACTACCTTAAAGAACACACATCTTCAAACAAGGTGACCATTAACCAAACCCTACCAGCCAGTTGGTTGTTGGATGCTTAGTTTGTTGAATGAAATATGTTATGGCTAGAATCGTGACATTCATTCTTGACCTACCCATGGACCAAATGCTGGGGCCTTCATATGCTTGTTCTGTCCCCGGAAAATCAACCTAGATGAATAACTTCATGTTAAGGATAAAACATGCTTTTATTTCCATTCTAGTTTTGGGGGTACTCGTATATTTACCTGAACTGATGTCTGCTAAAACTAGTTTTCCTTTTATTTTTAGAATTCTTTTGTACTCATGTTTCGTTACACATGTAGGGCGTTCGAATGCAATCAATATTGCTGAAAGATTAGGTTTGCCCTTGGATATAGTAGAAAGTGCTCGACAGTTACTTGGAACAGCTGGTGCAGAGATAAATGCAGTAAGTTTGACGAGATCATGACAATATTTATTTCTGAGATTAATATTTGAACATTTGTATTTGTTGAGTTACACGTACTAGACAGTTCACTCATATGCTTAAGCTACTGGAGAAAGGTGTGCCCTGCACTTATACTTCAACACCACCCCTCACATGCGACTCCCTTAGGCCTAATCGTGGACCAGGACCATAAGTGGGCTGTGATTTTCTTAATTTAAATTACGCCTGCTGGGTCATAAACTCAAGACCTCTTGTCTATGATGCCATATTGAGTTACGTCCACCACCTAGTTCACCCAGAAGGTTAAGCCGATAGAAAAAGGTGTGCAGTGCACTTATACTTCAACAGTACTGTGAAGTGACAATTTGGTTTTAATGTTTTATAAGAGTTGCTCAGATACTATCATATTTTTCCACAATGCGTTACTAAGAAAATTAGATCTTCACTGGCATTGCAAATACATATATTTCCTTGAGGAATATGTGCTAAGTTAGAGGCTCATCCATATATTGCTTCAGTTTGAATCCACATGCTAAAATTCTTCTTCGCTCTGGATTAATACGATCCTAGAACAAGTCAATCTCAAGTGTTTATTATGCAGTTGATTATGGACATGGAAAAGTTCAAGCAAGAATACCACGAACAGCTTCAGCAGGCACAACATTATCTTATGTGAGAACTTCCCTGCTTGGTTCTATGTATTGTTTGAGTATGCTGCAATCTTTCCATAAAACAGATCTTTGTTTGCATGTCATATATACATTCATTGGTTCATACCTTATACCATCTTTTATTCTTTTGACGAGGATAAGTTCACTGGTTTCAAGGTATAGTGCAAATGCAGTAACTGCTCTCACTCTATATATTGATCTTTCTGCCTTTCTAAGTGAATTTGTATTTCCATTACATAGAACTTCAGATATTTTCTCACGTATTAGTTTGCTTATGAAATGATTACAGTGCGCAAACTCACAGAAGAACTGCTTATCTTATATGTCCATTGATGTTGTACCAGGCAGTCTAAGGAGCTTCATAATAACTTGGAAGTGGCACAGAAAAACATTTTAGATCACACTACTGCTCAGAGAAAAAGAAAGTCAAGAGTAGTTTCGGAGTATGCTGTTATGGCTCGTTCAATCATTCATAAGAAGTTTCAGCTGTTGAGAGAATCTGCAGTAGCTCAAAGAGTGCTAGAAGAAGAGAAGGCTGCGGAGAAGGCCAAACTTGAGAGAGTGAAGGACCCAGAGCCATCAAGTACTTCTTCCCTTAAAAAGACACAGAATACAAATAGCAGCATGGCCGCAAAAGCTAATGGTAAGATAATAGGTCTGAAAATCATCGTTTTTGTACTGTTAATCTCCCACATGGCCACATCCACATAGTTTGGAGACAAGTTAACTAGCTGAGTTTTCCTTTTGGATTAGATGAAGATGGTGGGATTCCAGAAGTTGGAGATTTGGTTTACGTTCCTAAACTCAAGAATCAAGCGACCGTAGTCAAAATAGATCCGTCCAAAAATGAAGTGCAAGTCCAAGCTGGCATGATGAAGCTCAAATTAAAATTGAAAGATGTCAAGATCCAGAAGCAGAGGACATCCAGATAAAACAGTTGGCTACCCTGCAATAGCAGAGATAAGTATGTAAATGTTGTTCTATTCAATATATAGCGTTTTTCATTTTGACAATATAATCATGCAGTTGTAGATCCCTAGTCTGCATGTTAAAGTTATAGCTGTTTTCTGTTTGTCATGCTGTAAATGCAATTGTTAATAAGATACTTGTACCCCTTTGTCTTAGTTAAGAATACCACTGGTAAATGCAGCGCTATCACTAAGTTAAAGTTTACGAACATTTCAAGAAAGCACAATCCATTTTCATTTGTATTAACACAGTTTGCACTAGGTGGTGGAGAGCATATAGTCATACAGATATTGGAGAGATGGCCTTCGTGATCTCAATGGTTCAGTCACTTATAAGAACGGCTTACAATAGTGAAAATCCACTTTGACTCCCGAGGTCACATGCTTCTGACTAATTAAAAAAAACACTTCAAAAAATCTTTAAAAAAGGGCAACAAACATATGCTAGTGTTTCACATATGTGCAAAGTTTAGTGATGAAATAACATTTGTGGTGTTCTGGAAAAAAAATCAGTGCTCATTTTAGGATATGTTTCCGAATTGAGCCCTGATTTTTTGTTTTGTGTTTGCACAGAACATCACAAATGCTATTTTACCACGAAAATTTGCACATACGTAAAACATTAGCATATGTTTGTTGACCATTTTTTTTTCTAGATTTGTTTGAAGTGTTTTAATAATTTTTTGAATTTCGAAAATGGGCAGAAAGGTGATCTCAAGGATAGGCTCTATCATCATCATATATACTACTCTCTCCGTCCAAAGGATGTCATTTCTTTGTCTAAAGTTGAATGTATCTAGACACTATTTACTGGTTAGATACATTCAAATTTGGACAAATAAATGACATCCTTTTTGGGACGGAGGTAGTATAAAATATTGGCCAGTACAAAAAAAAAATCGGTAACATGCAGGGATCTGCGTGTCTATATATCAAGATCGGGAGAATTGAGAAAGTTCATCGTCCGTTACAATTCATGTGTTCGAATATACGCAAGTTAGTTCGATGATCGTTCTAGGCAACTTCCTACCCGAGTGGGAGTTCGCCACTAGGTCTGGTGTCCATTTTTGTTTATCCCCTCTCGAGAGGTTATGGATGATCACGAATCACTGGGACACGAATCACCGGGATCCGGATAAGCCATGGTGGGATGCTGTTCTATCTAGTAGGCAGGCATGTGCTTGACTGTTCTCTGTCACCACGGGTAACGTGGTAAGTACCTGTTTTGCTGTTGTCGGCACCTGTCTTTAAGCGTGTAGAGCCAGCCATATGTGATGTCTCCTACTCCAGATTTCAAACATGAGCACACTGCACGGCCGACCTACCACTCCGCGCTTGAAGGTTGCTTCATCAACAAATCAATATGATAGCATGATAGACCATCTTTGTGGAAATATGGGTTTCGTTTGATTTGGACGGTGGTCTGCCTAATCAGTAATCACATCGCGCACAATGGTGTGGCTGCAGCTGATCCGTTCAAAATGGGATACGTGAAGTGGGTCACGTGAGTTTCATGCTCCCTTCATCCAGGCTAAGAGCATCTCTAGTAGATCCCTTATATCTCGTACTGTACGGTATATTGTAAACCTTTTTTGCGGTATGAAATAGCGCCCCCTAGAACAGGTACTTAAAAATTATACTACTAACTAAAAAATATATTTTTCCTCTCTTCACTCTTCTTTTTTCCTTCGCGCCTCCACCCGATCCCATCGTTAATCACGAGTACAGAGCTTTCGAGCAAGATCCGCCATGGCCCAAGCCCTCGAAGGCATGGGCAAAGCTCAAATCGGTCACAACAGATGAAGATGTGGTGTCGTGGTGCGTTTAAACTTCGTCTGTGACCTGCGGGAGAGGCTGGATGCGTTGGAGACCATGTAGTGGGTGCCGGAGGACGCCGTTATGTAATGGGAAGTACATGAAGTTCATCCACGGGGTCGGGGACTTCTGAAAGGACACGGATGTCGCCTAGAGGGGGGGGGGGGGGGGGGGGGTGAATAGGCGATTTAAAATTATTACGGTTTAGGCTTCAATAAATGGGGAATAAAACTAGTATTTAATTTATCAAGCACAAAATCTACACAAGCTAGGTTTACCTAAGTGCACCAACAACTTATGCTAAGCAAGATAAGCAACTATGTGATAGCAATATATATATATATATGTAATTTCAAGCTCGAAAGCTATCACAAAGATAATTGCATAAGTAAAGAGCTCGGGTATAGAAATAACCGAGGCACGCGGAGACGATGATTTATCCCGAAGTTCACTTCCCAATGGAAGCTAATCTCCGTTTGGAGCGGCGCGGTGTTCACCAAAGTGAAACACCGAGTAGCCTTAAAATGGCACACCGTATCTCCCTCGTGTCCTACCACCAATGTGGCGAGGCACGAGTCACTATGTTGCCGTTGAGGTTGACAACTAGAACCTTCACAAGGATGAAGCACACTCCACAAGTTGGAGGGTCTCCACCAAATACACCGAGCCGCCAAGACTCGATGCTCCAAGACCGGGGCACACACCACAACTCAATTGGTGGCTCCCGGCAATGTCTTCGTAGCTACCAAAGCTCCAAGACGAACAAGGTTGAGCCACACTCCACAACTTAATTGGAGGCTCCCAACAAATCCCGTGAGCCACCAAAACTCCGAGATATCAACAACCGTCTAGGGCACCCACGTACCCTAGAGGAACAAGCTCTAGGACACCCAAGCACCCAAGAGTAACAAGCTTCTCAACTTCACTCAAACGAATCCTCGTAGAGAACTCAAACCGATGCACAATGCAATGGCAAGAGCACAAGTGCTCAAATCCTTCACTCTCAAATCCCACCAAAAGCAACTAATGCTTGTGGGGGGAGAAGAGAGGAAGAACAAAGAAGAACTCAACTAATGGAACTCCAAGATCTAGATCCAAAGGGTTCCCCTCACTTAGAGGAGAGATGGTTTGGTGGAAATGTAGATCTAGATCTCCTCTCTCTTTTCCCTCTAATTGGAGGCAGGAATCATGGAGGAATAGAGAGAAATCCAAGCTCAAGAAGGTCAACAATGGGGGGCTTTTCGTGCTCAAGAGCTATAGTCACTTGGGGAAGAAGGGGGGGATTTTACAGGACCCCACGAANGTGGGGGGCCCAAACCAGCAGACCCGCCGCGCCACGCGTCCAATTTCTTCGCTGCATGTTCCCCACGATCTCACCGACGCAGCACTGCAACTGCCCGTTACTGCTTATAGAGAGAGGGCAGCCGTGTAGGCTCTCGTCTTCCGCATTCCCAGATTCTTCAACCTCACTTCTATTGCCTCCTTCCCCTCTAGCAAACTTCTCCTTTCCAGCGCGACCTGCCCCCATGTCTCCCACCAGGTCCTCCGCAGGCCGTGGCAAGAACGTGGCAGAGGAGGCGGAGGAAGCGGAATCCTCCGCCCAGACCCATTCGACCCCTTCGCTTGGGGTGAAGAAGAGGCCATGGCTGCTCATCAATGCGTAGGGCCGTGAGGGGAAGCTGCAACTTGCTTCTGTCCTTTTATGTTGGTACCTTGCTCTGATGCCGGAGTTGCTTGCAGGGCCATGTCGGCGAAGGTGGCTCGGAGCACCTTGGCCAGCACAGCACCGTCTGCTGCCGGAGGCCGGCGGCGGAGGCCGAGGCGGCGGCATATGAAGGCGTGGCAGCAAAGCAGGTGGAGGCCTCATTCCAGGCGGGGACGCCGGCACCGGCAACCGCTGCAGGGAAAGCCTCTGCGGTGGGTGCAGCGGTATGCGGGGCTAGCCTAGAGCTGGCTGCCGAGGCCCCGGTCGGGGAGGCGCCACGAGGAGGCGCGGTGGTGGCGCCCCAAGGGAGCGTCGACGGAGGGAATGCTCCTCCTTCGCCATGGAGGGAGCCCTTAGCGGCGGAGGAGCACCCGAGCCAGCCCGTGGGGACGGGCTGGGACATCATGGCTTCAGGGAGCGCCCTGGTGCCGAGTCTGCCACACAGCAGCCTGTTGGCGCGCGCCCACCATGCCATCGACCGGATATGCCAAGTATGCAAAGGTTTGACCTCTTTATGACCGATACGCTATAGCTCACTTGAGAGCCCCTCTTGATAGTACGGTTACCTATATCCTAAAACCCGGTCTCCCTACTATCACCATGAGACCGGTAAAATAGAACCCTTATCAAGATCATACCTTTGGCTTGCGCATTCCACTTGAGCTAGAGATGACGATCTTGATCCCAAGTGGGAACACCTTTCTTGCTTGCGCTTTTCTTGGTGAAGACTCTCATATGGCTCCCCCATAAACCATTATGGGAAGGCCTCTCTTAGGCATGTCTTCACTTGACCATTATCCTTGAGTGCGTTGCAAGCTTGAAGCGTGGGATCTCTTCGATATGCTTCTCTTGAATTCGCACTTCTCAAGTTTGTATCTTTCCTTCTCTCTTCATAAAGATGATGTCTTGAAGATAAACATGAACATTCAAACAATCTTGTTCTTCAAGACATACTTGCAATATACTCAACACCATCATGACCATTCTTCGGATAGCACCTTGAACATCTTGGTCATCACTTAATCTTCTTCTTTCAACCTTGTAACCAACATATGGTCTTCAAGCATTTCTATGGACAAGCACTACAAGTATAACTCAATGCAACCATTAGTTCATAGGGATTGTCATTAATTACCAAAACCACACATGGGGGCAACAATGCACTTTCAATCTCCCCCATTTTTGCAATTGATGACAATCCCTTTTAAGAGGGTTTATATAATGAATTAAGCAACCTTGCAAGACAAGCAAGCAAGGATGCAAGAGTATTAAAGGAAAATGCTTAAGAACCAAACAAAAGCATAAAACCAAATCCCTTAAACCCTCTAAACTTCTCCCCCATTGGCATCGATTGTCGAAATAGGAAAAAATTAGAATGCCAATATAATATGAGTTCCTCCACAAGGTGTGCATTTCTCAAGATACGAGTGAAATAAAATGCACATATCCAAAGAAGAATATTTGGAGGAAATTAAACTATATTGAGGATCCAAAGATTGCAAATAAGATGAACTCATTGTAAACATCTCCACAAAGGAGAAAATCAATCGAAGAGATCCGAATAGAGAGTTCTAAATAAAATGGAGAAGCTCCCCAATGTTCATACACTATTGAGGAGTGCACAAATATGGAATCCTCACTCCCCCAAAATTATTTAGAACACACAACAAGTGCACTAGTGCAAAAACTAAAAGTAAATCATAGCACTTGCACCAAAGATATGGTTGAGCCATAAGAAGATACCAATTTAAAAGACTCATCATAAGATAGGCCCAACCAATGTACGAAGTAGATCTTTTAAAAAAGAGAATATGTTCACAAGCTCAAGGATACCAATTGGAAACTAAAACCAATTGAAGAAGCCAAAAGCTAGTGAGAGCATCTATGGCCAATAAAAATCAACATGATCGCCATGAAGTCAAAGATCTTTAATAAAGCATGACTACGCAAAGATGCGAATAAAGATAGGACAAGCACTCACAAGATATTTTCTTTTCGAAACCACCAAAGAATTAAAGATAATGATCAAGGTGATTCAAAATAATAGGATACCAATTAAAACGACATCTCTCATATGTATAGGTTTCTAAGTAGACAAATCGTTGGAGATATGCATCGACAAAGAAACATGTACATACGAAATGGTTCGTGAAGGTATCCAAAAAGGAAGTCATAAATATACAAATAAGATTATTCCTTAAAAGAATAGCACATAGCTTAATTTTATCTCATTGTATATCAATGAACTTCAAACACATCAAAGACATCACACATATCACTAAGGGAGCAAGAGATAGTGGAGATGCTTTTAGATAGGCAACAAGTATCACAAAAAGGATATCAATTGAAAAAGGTATTTGCAATTTCAACACAAATATCACAAACATATACCAAGTTAAGAAAATAAGCCAAACCCACAACAATTGCGTTTAGAAGCTTTCATGCCAAGAAGCAACCTACACTAGGTTGAACACTAGAAAAGTATGCATGAGATAGATACTAGTTACCGATATGACATTGGTGATGAAGAAGATGAATTTTTTGACAATCATCATAGCTTGACTCCTATAATATCATGGTGAGGACACCTTCCTTATGGATGAGGCAAGCATCCAATGCATATCCATTGTACCTAAAATAAAATTTAAGTGCAAAATGGTTCCCAAACTCATTGGGTCCCATAGTAGTTAGATACACTACAATACATAGGAAACATTCCACATAAATATGTGCATATGGATATGAAATTGAATTTCATGCACATCTTAGCCGATTTAGGATTCGGTGGAGTATACCCTATGTATTGGAACGAGAGAGACAAACATGCCATATAACATATATATTACAGAATATACATGAAAAGTCTTTCAAGAACCAAACGAGATACAATTTGGACAAAAACACCAAGTAAACCAAGAAGATAGGACACCAAAGTGTGACACAAAAAGGTTGTCTAAACTATATCAAAATCCAAATCAACACATGATTGAGATAAAACACCAATTGAAAATAAGATACCAACTAGAGAGGATACCAAAAAGGATATTACTTGAAAGATATCAAGTAGAAGAAAAAAAACAACAGACAAGGTATCAAAGCTCCCATAAGAGATACTAATTGAAACAAATATGTATGGATGGGATGTCAAATTCCAATTAATACCAATTGAAGGTACCTAGGCAAAGCTAATGAGCATAAAAGATAAAATTAGGAGACATGCTCGAATGTCTTTTTTTTTAGGAAGATAAGACACATTTTCATGAAATGAGAAAACCAAATCCCAAAAGAGAGCAAGGTAATAACAAGTATACAAAGCACTCTCTACACTTTTCATGATGGCACAAAGCACCATGGGAAAAGGTTTGTCTTCCATAAACACATAGGATAGAAATCAAATACCAATTGAAAATATCAAATATTAATTGATAATGTAGTGTTCTAAATAATAAAGGAACGCTCCCCCAAGATTCATGCATAATCTTGGTATTTGCATTTGAATAAAAATGCACACACGAAGGATCATTACTTTCGATATGTCATTTACAACACTAAACAATATCAATTGAAAAATGGGATCCACGCAAGAGGCAAGGAAGACAACGGGAATCAAAATAAACACTTGGCAATAAATAAAGCAATACAACGCAATAGCCAATATGAAGATGGTCTACAAAATCTACCACAATTATGAGTATCACTTGTCATGGACAAGGAGTTTATAAAGATATTTCTCGGTGGTATATAGGAATGATATTCAAGTTTGCACATGCACGAAGATTTTTTTCTACAGAGCCTAATTTAGCAAGTTTTGTGTATTTGCCCCCCCCCCCCCCCCCCCCCCCCCCCAAAGGTTAGATGTTGCATTTTGCCCCACCCCCAGCCACCTTTGGAAAGCTCCGCCACTGCCTAGGAGAGCGCGCTGCTGGCGTCTGCCGGGGAGAATGAGTACTCTGCCAGTGGACATCGCCGGAATCCGGCAGCTCGAGGGATGGGATCGAGGCGGCCGGAACAGAGTTACGGAGAGAAGGCAGTGGAGAGATGAAGCAGCGATGGTAGGGGGCTTCCTCAGGCCATGGCGCATGTCGCCAGCGCGATGGAGATCGAGTCGTCCTTTCGCAGATCCACTTGTCCACCATCCACCTGCTTCGCCGCCCACAAATTCAAATAAATGCGCGATGGAGTGTGTATTCTGTCAGAATAAATGTGAGGGTGTATTTGGAAAAACTTCATTGCGTCAAGTAAATCAGAAAGGGGGGAGTACGTCCTTTTGAGTACCGGAGACACGGTGTTGATGGACGATTAAGTGAAGGCGTGGTAAATGGCGGAGCGCGGGATCATCTTGAATGGAATGCGGGCACCAGCGGCGACCCCAATGCCATCGCCGAGTTCTACCACAACGCCATCGCCGAGCTCTGTCACAACGCAAACTTTCACTTCCCGAGCCCTGCTCCAACGTCGGCCGAGCCTTCTACCGCGGCGGAGGAGCCGGAGGAGGACGAGCCGACCGTTTGATTTCCGCGTCTATGTTAATTTGATTCGATTGCTAAACTGTGGCTGCTTTTGATCGCCAAACTGTGCCTTTTTTGTTTGCCAAATTTGTGGTTGTGAATCACCGAACTTTAGCTGTTTTTTGTAGCAAAAACATGAACTTTCAATAATAGCCGGTTTGGGGACCAAAAAAAGGAGGGCCGACTGGGAACATAAGCATCCCCAAACCACAGGCTCCGCCGACGGAAGCGCCAAAAGGCCTATGCTGGAATACGCTGAGGAGGCTAACGGCTGGAGTTGCTCTAAGATACGCCGGCTATCTTTGCCGTTGGAGATAGAGCCCTTGGAGCAACCAACCCTAGAAGGCTTTTTCTATAGGGTTGTCTTTTTTTTTAAACAAGGAAAGACCTCAAGGGGTCTAGATTTCATTATAGAGGCAGGTACAAGTTACAAAAGGGACCCAAACAAGTATAGCACTACAACAAGATCCTCAGAATTAACAGAAAATACCCTGCAAGGATTCCGAAGAAAACAATCAGGTCCTCCACCACAGGCATAGACGATGAAGCTCAAGCACCATCCATCATCCCCAGTGCCGGGGACGGAACCACTTGGCGATGCGGAGACGGTGAACGCCATTACGAGCTTCACAAAGGGCCTCCACAAGGAGGTAGAACAGGGCCACCAAAAGGACACAGACTCGGCCGCCAAACAGAGGCCACCGAGATTGTTCCCTATGGTGCAGTAGTCGGGCAGCAGCAGGCGACGACGATGGGCCACCAGAAGGTCAAAGAAGCCACAGCCAGACGAGACGATGGGGCACCGACAGAGCATGCACCCATCTGAGTAGCTCGAGAGAATCCAGAGAAGAGAAAGCTTGGAATATCTCGAGATCCACTCTAGATCGAGGCTTGTTTAGACTGCCTTCTCCCAATCCCCCCCACAGCCTCCACCCTCCACCATGAAGGGCTCACGCCGAAGCAAGCAGGCACGCCCCCATCGCCGCCTCGCAACAGCAGGCAGAGCGGCATAAATCTGAAGTCCATCATCCACACCAAAATACAGTAGCCTTAAACCTAAAACTACACTGAGACATATGTACAGGAGGTCGGCCTCCTCTCTCCCATCCGCACCGGCCGTGCGCCGCGATCAGATCACATGTGAAGCTGCGGCGGCGGCCTAGGTTTTATAGGGTGGGGAAGAGAGACTTAAACATGGGTGAGTGCCGGCTGTGTGGGGATTAGGGAGTAATTTTTATTTTACCTCTACGTGTAAGGGCTGCAGTTTAGGACGATTCGTGTTGCATCTTAGAAAATGTCTCAATACACAACTAGGCTACGGATGTAAGGACGAAAAGAAAAGTGTCTAATGCAAAGCGTGTCCACATGACTCTTTTCTTGTAGTGGGGTAGGTATAATGGACACTGCTGAAAAGATATTTGGCTCAAGGGTTTGTATGCACGAGTAATATTCCCGCTCAGTACAGAGTTTTTGGGCTAGCAAATTAGGGTTGCGAGACGGTTTATTTTCATCAATTTTGTTTATTGCCATCAATTTTGTTTAGTTTCATTCATATATATTGACCACTTTTTTAATTAGATCGAACGGTTGCGAGACGGCCTTCTACCAATGGATCGTGTACGAGCAATCCAGGAAGAAATTGCCGGATTCATAGATGCAGAGGTCCTAAATAAGAATGGAGAATACTATACTGATTCTAATGCATATTGATGTGTTTATATTACATCAAGTAGAAGATGATGTGTTTATATTACAAGGTGATCGAGTGTAAAAAAGATGTGATGACGATCGTGTGTGTAATATATTTGTGACGATGATGTTTAATATATAGTGGTTCCCCATATTGATTCTACATTTTGGTATTTTAATTTCATTTTTTTACATAATCAAATAGGTCTTACTTTTCTGAACATTTTGGTATTTTATTCATATTTTTATGAATTACAGAATAAGCATTATTGATTCTACAAAATTAAACCTTTTTCTGGAATTTGTGAAAAAAAAATCGGCCAATAGTCCCGGTTCGTATTACGAACCGGGACTAAAGCCCCTGGGCCCGACGGCAGCGGAGGGGCCACGTGACGGCCAATAGTCCCGGTTCGTAATACGAACCGGGACTAAAGCTCCGCGGGCCCGACGGCAGCGGAGGGGCCACGTGACGCCGGCATTAGTCCCGGTTGGAGTCCCAACCGGGACTAGCTTTAGTCCCGGATTGCTAGTCCCGGTTGGGGAACCGGGACTAAAGGCTCTCTCCAACCGGGACTATTGACCTTTTTTCTACTAGTGAAAGGAATATTAAAGCAAACAAGTAACATTAACCGGCACAAGAATAATTATAAGATATACATTGATCATAAACACAAGACTCCATATATATTGTCTTCCTTGTCAATCAAACAGTCATTTGATAAAAATACATGACTATTGAACTTACAGGTATGAAAACCTATATAAGTTCAAGCTTTAACGGCAGTTCATCACTAATGAGTCTTAACTTAAATAACCAGCAAGTTTAAACATTAATTTACTTAATACCTCAAAATGATTGAGAAGTATCAAATTATTTAAAAATGAAGATCTACAAGATTATGCAGGATTTTCCTTATACCACTACCACATGCACGACATTTTCAGCACCAACACACTAGCCAAGCACCAAATGAATTCCAAACAAGTATAAGTGAAGCAAGATAGTACTTTCTATAAAACAAACCAGCTGCTCATAACAAGATCTAAGTGAAGCACAAGAGCTGAACATAAGCAAACAACAGGTAAGAATACTAAAAAAGTAAACATGATAAGCAGGAGTATTCTAACGAAAAAGCGGAGCGTGTCTCTCTCCCAAATAAGCATGATGTGATCTAACATTGTAATGACCCGCAAACAAAACAAAATAAACTTAAATAAAACACAAAGACAATCCAAGAATAGCACATAATATGTGAAGCAATAAAAACATAGTTCCAATGGAGACGACCTGATAGTTGTCGATGAAGAAGAGGGGATGCCTTGGGCATGCCCAAGCTTAGACGCTTGAGTCTTCTTGAATATCCAGGGGGTGTCATGGGGGCATCCCCAAGCTTGTGCTTTTGTCCATCCTTCAACTTCTTGCATCATCCTCTCTCGTGGAACTTAAAAACTCACTTCACACAAAACTTCTCATAAACTAATTAGAAGGGTTAGTACTCATAAAATAAAATCCACTTGGTCTCCACAAAGACACATTGTAAAAATTTGATTTAACATTAGCTACTGTTACTAAGCCTCATTGTGGAACTTCCTTCCCAAAAAGTACCGCAAATAACACTCGTAAAGAGGCAAATGCAAATAAAGAATCTGTCAAAAACTGAATAGTCTGTAAAGATCGAATTTTAAGAGGCACTTACGTGACTCAAATTAGAAAACTCAAAACTAATGAAAGATAGATAAAAGTATAAGCCTTGCTGTTAAAAGTTTACAGAAAAACCGTCACCTAATAAGACATATCCATGACGGTATGGAATTTCATTGCCTATATAATAGGAGGTTCTTGGCTACATAGAGAAGGGTTCAAATTCCGGTAGATCAGAGCAGAGCATAGCATAGCATAGCAAGCTCAAAGTTGTTGCTTACTTTCTTTGGCTAGGTCCGACCACGGTAAGGAGAGTTCATCGTTGTAACATCTGATACATCCACCTAATATATACAATATGTCAGGACGTAAGGTTTTATGATTTCGAGCGTCCTGAACCTGGATAAAATCATGTTCTTTTGAGAGGAGATTTGAAACGTGTTAGTGCCCATTGTGAACCAAAATGGGGTGTCCAACATTATCACTTCAAGGTCGTACACCTGACGGACCGAATTATGTATTACCTATTGGAGTTGCTAGTTAGTTAGCAATAATTAGTTGATGAATGTCAAGTTATATGCTACTAGTCAACATTCTCCTGTCCTACACCTGACAAGCCTAATTATGTATTACCTATTGGACTAGCTAGCTAAATTAGCAATAATTAGTTGAAGAATCTCAAGTTATATGCCACAAGTCAACCATTATTATAACGTTCTATTGTTAAACCTCACATGCTCGTTATATCAAAAAAAAAATCAAACAATTCTGAAAAAATTTGCAGACAAACATATACAAGTTTTCAACATATGTGCAAAGTTTCGAATAGAATTGGTAACTTTGCACGTATGTTGAAAACTTTTATATGTTTATCTCTAATTTTTTTCAGAAATTTAAAAATGTTTTATTTTTATTTTTTGTAAGTTAGCAGGAGCATGCGAGCTCAGGATCCAAAACACCTCACCCATTGTTCTATGCTACGATTTTAATAATTACTATTACTGTTGCTGTTAAATTTAATCATGGCGGCGTTATTTAAAAAAAACTAATTGTCCTCACTGGCATGGTAAAATATGGCCGCGGCACTAATACGGAAAAAATATTTTTTTAGATAAAACCACACTGAATAGAAAGAAATTCAATAATATGGTACAGCTAGCCCATGGCCTGACATCTCATAATCCACTTTGTTGGAGACATGAAACAAATAGAAAAATTCATAGTGGATAGGCTAGCACTGATATATCTAATGTGGTCAAGATTCCACACACTCAACACATGGTTCCGAGCAACTACTGAAATTATAGGATATATGTTTGTTTGACAAGTTCAGTTCTTGTGATCTAAGGAGAGGGCTATCAGAAACTAAATTAGGGCCTTAGGAGACTCCAACGTTGCAGCACACAGAAGAACAGTCATTCCCTCCTCCCTAGCCTGCACATTGTAAAAGATAGCAAGTGTTAACAGCAGTCATCAGACAATGGGGGGATACTAGGAATATAGAATTACAGATGCAAGACTCGATATAAGATCAAAACAGGCAAAATTTAGTAGTTCAATAACAAGGAGTGGGTTTTTGCAATGTGCACTGCCATGTCATAATATTTCAAGCCAAACAAGGGAAATAAATAAACTGGCTGCATAAAGATATTCAGCATACGGCACAAATCAGAGAGATGTACAGTTTGAGTGCAGACAGGTAAGTTTCCCTCCGCCTTACAAATTCCATATCGAATATGTGGTTCATTTATGCTGCTAGCTAGCTGGCCCATCATTTAGAACAGTTCGTTTCGGTTATAGCCTTATAGGTTGATGCATAATTATAGTGGGGGTGAAATCAGTCACTCATACTGAATCTTTGAACTGTACAATACATAAATCCTCCAAACTTGTAGACACAGCCAGCAGGTTCTTGCATCAGCTGATGAAGTTCCTAGGTATACTTTCTTGACAAAATACAATTAAGTTCAAGTCACCATCAAATATTTGCACAATCGTATGGGGACCAGTGAAACAAAGATGGCTGGTTGCGCCATACACAAGTAATTCAGCTGATCAGGCTTTACATGCATATAACCAAGTTCATCACTGAATTAAAGGCACTACCACAGAACATTAATGCTAATATAGCCGGTTCAAAAGCGTCTCCTTCGTAGGTTTAGCTAGCTGACTGTAGTAAAGTGAGCTAATGCTAACTGCAGGAACACATGTAACCACCAGAACAGGATATGTTTAACCAACTTCTAACGGTACAATAGTCCACGGTATAAGAGAACTTAATATAAAATACAACATACCACAAGTCCACTCTATACTGCTGCTCCAGCTTCTTTTTCACTTGAGTAAATTAAGTCAAAGTCCAACATCTCACGTGTATCTGCCCCGAAATGGCCTGGTATCGGAAATGGAAGTGTGGAGTTGCCCATGTAATACTTGTGCGATTGTGGATGCACGATGACACTCAAATCATTCTCGCAAACAACACAGCGACCTGTTTCGAAAATAAAAAATGAACATGTTAATTCATTTGCGAGTTAGGTTAAAGCCTCAAGTTCAAGTTCCAAATTATTTCATGTTGTCGATATATTATACCCTAATTATCATAGTTGATACAAGAGTTGAATAACTCGTGCTGATGAACTTACCGGGATATTCGTGGTTGTCCGGTATAGGGCAGCAAAATGGTTTTTTTGATTCTTCAATTCTCACATCTTGTTTGTTCCAGAATTCAGCAAAGAACAGCTTCCATGACGATCCGCCATCTGAGCTAGCCAAAAAATTGGCATGGTAAACATCCGTGTAGTTGTAGTTTGTTTGTCTCGTCACTCCACAGATAACACCAAGCTCGTATAGTGGTACCTAGAAAAAGCATGAAGGTGAAAAATTAAGCATCTTGGCAAGTACTCCCTCCGTTCCTAAATATAAGATGTTCCGGCTCTTTTACTCTTTTTCACATTCGGATGTATATAGACACATTTTAGTGTGTAGGTACACTTATTTCGATATGTATGTGGTCCATATCAAAATAGCTTAAACATCTTATATTATGGAACGGTGGGAGTACAACAGTAAGAGCAAGCTGCAGTAATTAATTAAAACTAAACAGACTAGCTAGGAGAACTATGATCTACACATCACCATACTTCTAGGGACTAGCATATCTGTATGTATGAGATACGTTGCCCAAAGTTGTCAGAATCATGACTAAGTCTTAGAATCGTCCGACTATACGATCCCACCTAGACGAAACAACCCAAAACTTACGAAGAATCGATTTTGGCGAAGTCGTCGTAGAGTCGTGCTACAAGTAGTGGAGTGCTTTGGAATCGAGCTCTAGGTCTTGAACATGAACAACTCCAGCCAAGGCTTTAATCATGGCCTTCTTTTGATGATGGGAGGTAGAAATCCCTTGTGCTAACCCCTAAATCTGCTGCTACCTTTGCCTTATTGGCTCGTTCCTATCCTGTTCATGGTGTCCGTGCGAACATCTATCTATCTCTCCCTCCAAATTCACATCTAATCTGACCTAGAAATCACCAAGATCCTGTTGGTGAGCACGTGGAGGAGGAAAGGTATTAACGACATGGGAGCTCCACTTCACTGAAATTTATAGTAGTCACGTATCTAGCATATGCATAGGCTTGATTAATTTACATTTCTCTAACTGCTTTTGTACTTATTTACGTGAGGGTAGGATGTCAACTACAGCTTCTAGCCAAGGTTCTAGTTGTAGAACGAAAGGAAAAATGCTCCAAAACAACTGACAATTTTTTTGCAATGCCAGATGATGTTGTTGAGATAGAAGGAGAGGATAATGTTGTGTACGTTGTGATGGACAATGCGGCTAACTACAAGGCAGGCGGTGATCTCTTGTTGGACAAGAGATAAAAGTTATTCTGAACACCGTGTGCTGCACATTGCATTGATCTAATTCTTGAAAATTTTGAGAAAAAGATTAAGGTACACACCATAACAATTGCAAAGGGTAGAAAATCTACACATATATTTATTCGAGAACATTGCCACTTAGTTGGCTCAGAGAGTTCACTAAAGGAGAAGAGTTAATTAGGAAAAATATCACAATATTTGCTACTGCCTATTTGACATTGGGTTGTCTATATGATCTGAATAGTGCATTGGTCAACATGTTCAGCTCAAACAAGTGGAGGGGTAACAAATTTCTGCTACAAAAGAAGGCAAGGAAGTTCAGAAATTGTATTGGATAGCCGTGGGTTTTGGCCTAACATTGCCATGTGGCTGAATGCTGCTTTGCCACTTATAAGAGTTCTTCTGTTGGTTTGATTCAAATGAGAAACCTGCAATGCCTTTTATTTATGATGAGATGAGTCGTGCAAAAGAAAAGATAAAGCAAAATGTTGGCGATGTGAAGAAGGGGTACATCACTGATTCATGCTTGATGCTATATATGGTGTAGATTGTAGTCCTACTATTTTTTCTGTATGTTACTATTTATGATACCACATGATTTTGTTTTGTTTTGAGAGGCACCTTCATTTTTTAAGATATTTTTTATTATCCATGGCACCTTCCCAAATACCACATGATTTTTATTTCTGAAATGGAGGCACTTCTGCAGGCCATCAAGTTAAGGACAGACCCAGTGCACGAGGCTCCCACACAAGGTGCGGTCTGGGGAGGGATTATAGGAACCTAGTCTTACCCCTGCAACGTGCAGTGCAGAGAGGCTGGTTCGAACCCAGGACCTCTTGGCACAAGTGGGGAAGACCTCACCACTGCAGGCCATCAAGTTAGCTGAACAAATGAGTATGGGCAAGGTGATTTTTGCCACGGACTGTCAGGTCCTGATGCAGGCTGTTAAATCAAATACCTATGATCATGCTCCACTGGGAGCACTTTTCTGCTGAGGCCAAGTTCCAGCTACACACTAGCTTCATAGAGTTTGATCTGGTCAATCAAACATGAAATTGTAATAAGCCAGCACATGTTCTGGCCGGGTTAGGTGCAGATGGGGGTCAAAACTATAGCCAAGTTTGGCTTGATAATCCGCTTGTTGCTGTAAGTCAGGTTCTGCCCAGCGATTCTGTCGGCGATAGCTAATGGAATGTGAGCGTCCCATCTTAAAAAAAAAGATGGTTCCTGAATTGGATGAAAGAGTGATGACACATACAACTTGATGCATTAAAAAATGGAATAGGATTTTTTGGAATGGAATCAGCAATTATGACTATAACAAAGAAATCTCCTGGTTAGTTATTTTGCATAAGTACGTGTCAACTTTGTAGCCATGTTATTCTTCTGTGTAAGTAACATAGTATTATTTTTTTGCACCAGCGGATTGGTGGGATATATATGGGACGAGGTCCTTGAGTTGCAAAAGGTTGTTTATTTTGATTCAGATACGTATTCCCCCGTGCCCTGCCTTTCTCCTGAAGCCACCTGACTCCCAATCCCCTCATGCCCCTACCTATCAAGCATCTACCAACGCGGCGCCACCAGCCACGGAAGCCAGCAGCAAGCTCCCTAATGATTGTTTCAGCCTGACAGCTACTCCAGTGCCCCCCCCCCCCCCCCCCCCCCCCCCCTCTCACACATCTGTTCTTCCGACCTGCAGATCCCTGTAACGACTGTTTCAGCCTAACAGCTACTCCAGTGCTCCCTCCCAGGCTCCAACTTCTATGTTTGCTGTTGCCATAAACTTGGAAACTGGAAATTCTTTTGTGAACAGATTGCAGATTTTGTATAAAAGTCTAAAAGAGAAAACTACACAAAAGAGAACTACACAGCAACACAATTTTCTAAATAACAAAGTAAATGTAAGTACTACTCAATTCACATTGGTAATATAATAACTAAATGGGCAGGACCAAAGTATGTACATACCAGGGGATCAATGTAGCCATAGCCAATCAGCAATTCTTCCAGCACTATACGAAAACTAGCTTGCTCAGACATGAAGTACGACTTCATTGCGGACAATGTCTCCAACGCTGTTTTTTGGCTTGGCGTGCTGTTTAGCCACTCCAAAGCAGCTGATCTGTCCATATCGTGAGCACATCTTCGCACTGGTGCTGCAACACATGTTGTTCGACTTGTTTCCTGGAGTAGAGCCATCTTTAGCACCTCCAAAGCAGAATCTGGATCCGTGCGGACCGTAGAACGGCGGTACAGTTCGTATAACTCTCGAATGGACGCGCGTTCGAGAAATTCCCCAAAGGCAGCAGGCTGGGGGTGTTTCGCGGCCAGTGCCACATCACACATGTTGGATAAGTCCAAGATTGGGGTGTCCAAGCGATTTTTGCAGAGGAGTGTTATGGCATCTTGCTCACTTCTTGAGGGGTATCTGCAGAGGTAGGCAACCAGGCCGTCGATTGAACGGGACTCAATACGGTGCATGGAGCGGGCTTCGAGAATATCCGCTGCTGCAACCTTGGAAGTGACATCCTCGGAGAGCGGGAAGACAGTATGATACCAGACTGTGTTGATGATAATATTGGACACCGGGTCCAATGGTCCGTAACAATGACCAGCTGTTACTAGCGAATGGAGGAGGTGGCCCTCGCGTAGAGCACGAACTGGTAGCATAGCAATGGCCTTCAGATACACCCCATGGATCATATCAAGAAGCTGCAACTTGAGAAACGGCATAAAATCTGGGGTCTCCAATGTCACCGAGCGAAAGTCTTTTTGGCTGACTAGTCTCCCATGGTGGATGGGGAACATACTTAGCAAATTGGTTGTGTCTTCCGAAAAATCAGCACAAGCCGGACGAGATGAGGTGACAGTGGTTGTTGCGACACTGTCCTTTGAGATGCGAGTTGTGACGAAAAAATCAACTCCGATGCAGACGACCATGGTGAGGCCGCCGCCTCTGTCCCGAGAAGTACCAGGAGTAGGAGGAGGGGGGTGTGACTGCGGCGGCGACCATGGATTGCGCAGCATATTGCAGAGCTTGTAGACGCATTCAGCTGTGAGCTTCCTCCCTTGGCGCAAATCTTCTAGTATGGGCTCGACCATGCAACGGCGGTAACTCGATGTCATTAGACGCAAGAGGCGGGGCGCAGAAGACGGTGGGTAAGCTGCCTCCACAAATGATGTCCTAGTCCTGGCAGAATCCGGGACGAGAAGGTCTGGATAATTTGGGCCACCAATATGAAGTTGAACTGCTTCAATGGCAGCGCGGAGGTCATACCCAGCCATGTGGAGTAGAAGGTGAGCTTGAGGCTCGGTGAGGTACCGAAAAAAGGAGGTCAGGAACCTGTTTAGAGCAACCAAGGAGGTGTGAGCGCTTTCACCGAAGGTAATCTTGTTCTTTGTTTCCTCTATGGCTGTGCGGTCCACCGGATAGATCATGCATGGCTCGGTGTGGGCGAAGGCGTCGATGGTGGTGAGGAGGATGTTGGTTACAGGGTCAGCGAGTCCGACGGCGAGACCACTGTATCTGATGCAGCCGGCAAGGTAGGGGATTTCAGCGAGGGGGAGGCGGCCGGCCGCCTCGACAAAGTACCCGGCCAGCTTGTCCAAGTAATGCGCCTCCAAAGGGTCCGCGGGAGAGGAGGAGTCTCCCCAGGGCGGAGGGTTGCTGTCGGAGGCAGCTGGACGGCAGTGCCACTCATGATGGGGAGGGTGGTCGGCGGCGGTTCTCTCCTGCGCGAGGGAATCCGCGGGCAAGGGAGATCGAGGCGGACACTGCCAGGCGGAGGATGAATCTCTCCCGCGCGGAGCGTTGCTGTCGGAGGGAGCAGGCGAGTCATGATGGGGAAGGTGGCCGGCGCCGGGGGCAGGATACGGCATGATCAGGGCCAGGGGGACTTGGGGGGTGGCGATTTTGGGGATTTTCTGCTTCGATTCAACGAAACTAGGGTTTCGGCGCCCTCTTTCTTTGGCTTTCTTTTTTAGCAGAGACGCTCTCTCTCGCCGCTGGCCACGAAGAGCCGTCCGTATTGTTATCGAACCAGCCCCCCATCCCCACACCGGATCGGATTTTGCATTACGGTATCATATATCACATTTTTTCATCGAATTCGGAATGGAGTGGATATATAATATCAAAGATTCACGGAGCAGATTCGAGACAGAAAATAATTAATAATCGAATATATACGTGTATAAGTACGTCAGCGAACATACAATAAAAAATAATAGTTCAATATGCTTTTTTTTAATAAACTGCTGCGTGTTAATTACTCCAAAGCCAGGTCCAGGTTCAGCTTGTTTACAACAACCAAAGGTGGAACAAACCTCCACACATTACACAACTTATTAACGCAGCCTTCCTTACACTACCGGAAATCACTTCTTTGTCGTGCGGCTAAACCGCACGGCAAAGGACGTTCGGAACACGGCAAAGACTTTGCCGTGCCAAATCGCACGGCAAAGCTCACACGGCCTAATAAACGTCGGTAAAGGCCCTTTGCCATGCGCTTTATCCAAATAATCACGGCAAAGACTTTGCCGTGCGCCTTCCTCGCGCAGCACGGCATAACGCTGCAGAAGCTGTCAGAAGATGGTCAACCTTCTACGGTCTCTTTGCCGTGATCCTTCCATGAACACACGGCACACATTCAATCTTTGCCGTGTGGCTTACATCAAGCACGCACGGCACATTTTTTCTCTTTGCCGTGATCCTTCTCCAGCACATCACGGCAAAGATGCAGTCTTTTGCCGTGCGCCTCCGCCAACACCTCACGGCAAAACGCCGTTGCCCAGCACATTTGCCTCGCCTCTTTGCACTACAAGAAATATGTCAACTAGTGACCTTTTGATAGTGACTTTCAAAATATTGGTCATAGATCTATGATCATTTTAACCCACTTGGTCATGAGCTGGTTTGTAGGGTCCTGATCCAAAAAATTAACGACCAATTTGGTCAAAAAAGTCATAATCAATTTACACAAATTGGTCATAATGTAGACAGCAGTTGCGTATGACCTTATTTACGACCATTCTGATTGGTCATGAGGAACGACTGGACAGCCACCTCATCAATCATGCCCACGTGGCAGCCATATGTCGCTTACGTGTCCATATTCAGTCATGGTGAACTCGCTGACAGGTGCGAGCCATTACCAGGATGTGTTGGTATGACTGGACTGACATCTCAGCGGTCTCGCCTACATGTCACTTCATCGCGCCTACATGTCACCGCCTATGTGTCATTTGTGCTTACGCACTACAAGAAATATGTCAACTAGTGACCTTTTGATAGTGACTTTCAAAATATTGGTCATAGATCTATGACCATTTTAACCCACTTGGTCATGAGCTGGTTTGTAGGGTCCTGATCCAAAAAATTAACAACCAATTTGGTCAAAAAAAGTCATAATCTATTTACACAAATTGGTCATAATGTAGACAGCAGTTGCGTATGACCTTATTTACGACCATTCTGATTGGTCATGAGGAACGACTGGAAAGCCACCTCATCAATCATGCCCACGTGGCAGCCATATGTCGCTCAGTCATGGTGAACTCGCTGACAGGTGGGAGCCATTACCAGGATGTGTTAGTATGACTGGACTGACACCTCAGCGGTCTCGCCTACATGTCACTTCATCGCGCCTACATGTCACCGCCTATGTGTCATTTGTGCTTACGTGTCACCACACTGACATGTGGGACATGTTGACAGAAGGTGTTGACTGCTGACAAAACTGTCAAGTGGGACCCGCAAATATGACATGTGGGACCCACCAAAACTGACGTGCGGGCCCACAACCCAGACATGAGACGTGAGACCCACCTGCGACCTCACATGTGTACACCACAGTCCCCAACCCGAAGGTAAAAGAAATTATGCAGCGAGGGGGATCGATCCCGCGACCTGCCCTACGCTCCCAGCAGGCAGTTGCCACTAGACCAAATACACATTCTTGGTTTAGCGAATCTGGAAAGCCTTTTGTACTAGAAAATCATCCTGGGCCAAAGCCCATTTCATTTTTTTTTCAGGGGAGCCAAAGCCCATTTCAAGAAAGGTGTAGGAGATCCAATCGTTCGGCTGCGCCGCTGGACTGGGCCGGACCACCTCGGCTGGTCCTGTTTTTTTTTTGGTCTTTTCTTGTTATTCTTTTCTGTTTTCTTTTATAACTTTTGATTTTGAACTCCAATCTAAGCCAAATATTTTAGAAATATTGCAATGATGTCCTATGTCATTTTAGACTATTAGGGACTGTTGTTTGGCAAAAAAAATACAAAATACCCCTAAGCTTATATATTGCTTGATATAGGGTTTTGCGGAATCTAAAATAAAATTTTGGGATTATTCTTTTAAATTCAAATGAAACATGAAACAAATGCATGGTTTTAAAAATATGCCATGAAAGAATGAAAACATTCACTTTTAAATTTTGGGTTTTTAAGTTAAGCCATAATTTGTTTTTTGAATTTCTTATGTCAATTTCATTACAGACAAACGACATACATGATCGTTCGTAGTTAGGGGTTGCATCTTGCAAATATGTTGGAGTATATAGGATGAAATAGATACTTGGGTACCTAAAACTTATTTTTGAAAAAATATAAGCAACTATGAAGTCTACTATGTGAACTAATTTCATTATTTGTTCATTAAATGTGGTCTAATATTTTATAAAAATGTTTTGATAGCATTTTGCAACATAATTTTGGTATGTGCTTCACAAAAAAAACCAAAAAGTCTACTATGTGAACAAATTGTATCGGTTCCATTTTGGACGACACTCTCGGTAGCCGCTTCACAAAAAGTCGGGCTATTAGCACTTAAAAAATGAAAAGTGGATTTTTTTTTAAACATGTCGAAATCGCTACACATAATAACTGCCGAAAAGTTTAAATGCAGCATAAAACAAGTGAATGGTTTTAAAATAAGGCCATTACGAAATTAAAATAGATACTTTTATACCTAAAAATGATTTTTCTCAAAAAATCATAAGCAAACTACGAATGGTTAGGGTTGGCGTGGCACGCAGCTGTGGACCTGCACGGGCCCTCTTCTCCCTTCTCCCCCATCCCTCTCACGGTTTCACTCGCTCAATCTCTCTCTCCTGCAGACGTCGCCGGATTCAAGGGTGGAGCCTGAGCCTCTGCTGGAACGTGGACCGGACGGGTAGGAGGTGGAGCCTCACATAGATGTCATCGATCTGGCTGCCGTCGCCACCCTCTCCGTCAGCCACGAGGTGAGTACGTCTACATGACTCCTCATTGCCTATGCTCATCCACGAGGTGGTACTCCAGTTGTGATCAGTATACAAATTGTATGAGGACATACACATGAACCTAATAAAGCAATACTTGAAATGATGTAATTACTAGCATTTGTGTGGGTTTACACTTCTGTGCTTGAACTACTATGGTTGCCAAGCCACTATGCATTGCATCAGGCCTCACCAACGACAATGTATGCATAAACTAGGTCACATATAATGACACATTGCGAAGGATTTCCATTATTTTGATTTTTTTAATTCTTTACACAGATTTCAAAATGTGGTCAAAATTGACGACACGACCGTTCTTAGCAAGGGGTTGAATCTTGCGAAACTATTGGCATATCTCTTATGAAATAGATAGTTGTGTAACTAAAAATGATTTTTTCAAAAAATCACGAGTAAACTACGAGGCAGTTGTAGTTCAAATTTGTCCCGGTTCCAACCGAATCGGGAGAAATTTTTCTTTTTGATGAGAGGTGTATAGAGACCTTTTGAAACACAAAATTTTGGTTATTTGTGCATTAAATATGGTCCAATATTTTTATAAATTTTTGTGGTTCAAATTTGTAACATATTTTTTGTAGTTGCTTCACAAAACAACCCATTTTCGGCACTCAGAAAATGAAAAATGATTTTTTTGTGTAACGAAAATGAAAACTTTCTTCGGCAACATTGTTCTCCATTCCAGGATGCACGCTTGTATATAATATGGTCATATTTAAACAAACTATGCAATGAATGTCATCATAACATTCGTCATTTGGCCTGAAAGTCATGAATCTTCGTTCATGGTAGCTCATTTGTGAGAACACTTTTTCAAGATATTTGCTGTATGCCAAGTTTCTTATTTTTTCTCAAAACTAGGTCACATATAATAACACATTGTGAACGATTTCCATTATTTTGATTTTTTTATTCTTTATGCAGATTTCAAAATGCGGTCAAAATTGACGACACGACCGTTCTTAGCAAGGGGTTGAATCTTGCGAAACTATTGGCGTATCTCTGATGAAATAGATAGTTGTGTAACTAAAAATGATTTTTTTTCAAAAAATCACGAGTAAACTACGAGGTAGTTGTAGTTCAAATTTGAACCGCTTCCAACCGAATCGGTAGAAATTTGTCTTTTTTATGAGAGGTGTATAGAGACCTTTTGAAACACAAAATTTTGGTTATTTGTGCATTAAATATGGTCCAATATTTTTATAAATTTTTGTGGTTCAAATTTTTAACATATTTTTTGTAGTTGCTTCACAAAACAACCCATTTTCGCCACTCGGAAAAAGAAAAATGATTTTTTTGTGTAACGAAAATGAAAACTTTCTTCAGCAACATTGTTCTCCATTCCAATATGCACGCTTGTATATAATATGGACATATTTAAACAAACTATGCAATAAATGTCATCATATCATTCATCATTTGGCCTGAAAGTCATGAATCTTCGTTCATGGTAGCTCATTTCTGAGAACACTTTTTCAAGATATTTGCCGTATGCCAATTTTCCTATTTTTTCTCAAAACTAGGTCACATATAATGACACATTGCGAAAGATTTCCATTATTTTGATTTTTTTTAATTCTTTATGCAGATTTCAAAATGCGGTCAAAATTGACGACACGACCGTTCTTAGCAAGGGGTTGAATCTTGCGAAACTATTGGCGTATCTCTGATGAAATAGATAGTTGTGTAACTAAAAATGATTTTTTCAAAAAATCACGAGTAAACTACGAGGCAGCTGTAGTTCAAATTTGACCCGGTTCCATTCGAATTGGCATAAATTTGTCTTTTTGATGAGAGGTGTTCTAATTTAGCTTGTCAAAACGTCTTATATTATGGTACGGAGGGAGTACTTGTGTATCTATTTTTTTCCAAAAATAAAAACAAAATATGAAGAAGATGTAGTTCAAATTTGACTCGCTTCCTATTGAATCGGTAGAATATTTCTATTTTATAAGAGGTGGTTGTAAAGTTTTTTACACTCATCCATTTGATTAATTGTCAGTATTTTATCTAATAATTTTGAAAATTAGTATCGTACAAATTTTCAATAAAGATTTAGCAGGTAATAAAAAACCCACTTATTTCAGATTAAAAGTTTTTTCTGTCATAACTGGGCTGAAACTGGCCTAGTCTAGCTCTTACTGGGCCCCGTCTGGGCCCGTAGGACAGTTTGGCAGCGGACCGTGAGCCGTCCGATATCGATCCGACGGCCGGAATGCGTGTGTCTGGTATAATAGAGCGCATCGCCCCCACCCCCGCTGAAACCCTAGATCAGTTCGACCCCGTCCCCTTCCTCTCCTCTCCCACGCCGCATTCCGCAGATCCCATCTCTGCCTCATTCCGCAGCCACGGCAGATCCCCGCCACCCGCCGCCGCAGGTCCCCGCCGCCACCATCACCTCCTCCCCCAGCTCCGGCCCCTCCCAGCAACCCTCCCCAACCTTGTCCTCCACATCCCGCCGCCCAGATCTCTCTCACCTCACTCCGAACCCTAGCTCCGCCTCCGTGCAGCCTCCAGCCATGTCGGGGATGATGGTAAGCACCGCCCTCGCGAAACCCCGATCCACTCCCGCCGCACTGTCGCCTCCTCTCTCTCTCGCGAGAAGACAAAAAAGCAAGCTTGGTGTGGATAGATTGATGGTTCTGACTCGTTTCCTTGGTGTTCTCGCTTTCTGCAGCAACCACAGATCATCCTGCTCAAGGAGGGCAGATGCTGAGCAACATCAGCGCGTGCACGGCGGTGGCGAACATGGTGCGCACCACGGTGGGCCCCCGCAGGATGGACAAGCTCATCCACGACAGCAAGGGCACCACCATCTCCAATGACGGCCTATCACCGTGGATACTGTTATCTATCTTTAAGGCCTTGGGTCGACGACAATTTCAAACTCTACACCCAGGCTCCTCCTTGCATAGCTCATACTAGATCTTGCCCCGGTGTCTCCCTCGATTTCGAGCTCTACACCCAGGCTCCTCCTTGCATAGCTCGGACTAGATCTTGTCCCGGCTTCTTCCGCACCCGGTGGCGGCGCGCGTGAGATCCTGGGGTGGACCAATTCACGGGCTGCCCGATCTGGTCTCGTGGTCCCCGAATCGCTTCATGGAGGACAACGGATGCTGGCTCTCTCTCTCGGTTTCTCAATCTCTCTCTCTGTGTGCAGGCATGCCTGGATGCAAGGTTGGAGGCTCACCGGAGCATGGATGTAACTGACGGGAGGTGGAGCCCTGCTCACCGACACCAACGTCATCTAGATCACCGTCGCCATCATCTGGTACTAGCCTATCGATTCCCTTCTCCCCCTCCTTGAGATAGCTAGTATTAGATGATGTCAGTTGAATGGATGAGATTAGCAGTAGGATAGTATTTTTTGAGTTTCTGTGGCGAGATTATTGCACTTATTAGTATTGTTGACACCGGCCATAAGCTTGAATGTTGTTGTAGTAGAACATCATTAGGTTAATTTGTAGCAGTGTGGTTACTGAAAATTTGGAATGAGCTTTGTTAAGTTTCACATACATGAGAGCATCATTAGGCAATTGAAGTATTTCTAACGAAATATTATTCGTTGGATTGTTGTTTGTTATGAGTACAGATTGGAGAATTACATGAAATAATTACTCTCTCACTTGAAATAATTTATGCTAAAGATCAACTTGATTTACATATCACACTATGGGAACAAAGACATGTTTATTACTTATAAATTTGGAATGATGCGAGCGTCCATTAACTATGTGTAGCTGGAGTGCAAAGTGTACAGTCAATGGCAATTTTTTTATAGGAGATCAATATGTTTCTATTCTTAATTATTTGCTTTGATTGTGTTTGTGCTCTGCACTGTGCCGAATAACATATTATTGAGTTCATTACCCTCTACATCTGAGGTGTTTCTGTTGGCTGTTGGTGCTATTTATAAACTGACTAGCAGTTTTGTTCTTTGACCTGTAATTTTGTTTAATAAAATCCATGTTCTTTTGATGATATGGTGAAGTAGTGCCTTGTTGATGTTCATGGAATCCTTTCTATATCTATCTGGTTTGGAGATTGGTGTACCTTGTCATGCAAATTTGTGGCACTAATTATTATTTTCTGAGTATCATTGGATCATCTTATACTGTACTGTCAGTTAATACTTTTCTTTTCTATATTTGACTGATTTTCTTATGTCATTTCCTAGGCTGATATGGAAGCCATCATTCAGATAAGTCGAACAAAAGTTCATTGCAGCTTAAGATGGAAGATATGATCTCTTTTGCTTGTATAAGCATACCTTTTTACTGCACTGGCTCTAGGGGTAATGGTTTATTTCTTAGTTGAGAGGATCGTCGTGTCTGTGTTTTTACTTGTTAATGGCTGTTGAAATAGGGTAAACAAAATACTGATGTGCTCTGCTATGATCATCTTTATTGGATTACATAAGAATAGATTAGTTACACTATTTTATAACCTTGTCATATATACTGTGTATAAGGATGAAATCATCTACAATAAAAGCCTAAGTATATGCTCATGTGTTAGTGGTGCTAAAAGATGTAGTCTATTTTCATCTGGAATAACGACATGTGACAATGTTGTCTTTGCTTAATTTGGTATTTTCATGTATTTTTTCAATCCAGCATCTGTATTTTTATGCTTAGGGTATGCATGATTCCTCTGCTCTGTATAAGATCATTGTGTTGATAGTAGTAGGCATATATCCATGTATGAGCAGTGCATAGTGCAGTTGGCAGAGTTTCCTGTGATATTATTGGTGCAGTCCTGTTTCGTTTCATCTTTGCTTTTATTTAATTCCTAACCATTTTGTTCTATAACATGCAGATGCAGATGCTTGGCCATCGTTCATCCTTCATTCATGAGCTCCAGGACGAAGAAGTGAAGAAGCATAGAGTTCTAGCTCACTGGAGCTGGTTATAGTTCGATAGCTAGTTATATTTATTTAGTTATGTTTATGGTAGCTAGATACCTGATGTGAACTACAGTATATTTCATTGTAAACCTGATGTGAATCATGTTTGAATGTAATGTACCTAGTTTGGCGGCTTGCTCAGTTTGAAGTATTACTTTTGTTTTGTGTCTATTCCGATTTAAATATTGGTTATTTATTTATTGGAAAATTGAAATCTGAATAATATGACCTTGATGAGTGGGACCCTCTAACTAGAACCTGCCCTGACAACTGGGACCCAATTTATAAAACCTGACAAGTGGGACCCATACCCTTTTTTGAAAAAGAAAAGAAAACTGAATCTCTTGGGCCAAAAAGGCCACGGTCCAAAAATAGAAAGGCTGAAATGTTGGGCCTGGCCCAAATAGCTGGTCGAAATTAACAGGAAAAAATATGGAAATATGTTGAATTGTTGGGCTTGGCCCATGTAAATCACCAAACTGGACCGGATGATTCTGATCTGTGACCATTTCGTTTGGTCACTATTTTGCCACGTCAGCTCTGCCACGTTGGATTTGACGTGGTCTGTCCGGATTGCCAGTGACCAAATAAATTGGTCATAAAATCTATGACCTTTTTTTGGTCACAGACGTCTATGACCAATTCCCAGAAAAGGTCACGTAGTTTCATTACTGACGCTCATCTTTCGACCAACTGTTTTTGGTCACAAAAAGGTCACAAATGAAAAAACGTGACCTTTCAGTGACCAATATGAAGGGTCACTAGTTGACATATTTCTTGTAGTGTTGACGTGCGCCTCCTCCAACACCTCACGGCAAATTGACAATATAGTCATCAGCAAGTTGCCAGGTTTTACAGGTGGGCGCCACGTGTGGGCTTTGCCGTGCGCAACTTCACGGCACAGGTCTTTGCCGTGTGCCTTGTCACGGCAAAGTGACCATATGGCACAGATTTTTGCTGTTTTTGCAAAAATCCCTGCATTTTACAGAAAAAGCACAATAATTCACACAAGATAATTCTGACACAAATATGACTAAATAGTGGTCCATAACATATATAAACAAGATCAAACTCCTCCACAAAACTAAAATCAACACATAGTTCAAACTCCACAAACATAAGACAAAAATCAACATGAACTTCACAGACATGAACTTTACAAACATGAACTCAACATAGTTCAAACTCCACATAGCTCAAACATAGTCTCAAACACCACATAGGCATCATATTCAACATAGCATCCACATGAACTCCGCGACGATGGACGGATGGGCAAGATGGACGTCATTGTTGATCCTCCTACAAGTTCATAAAAAAATCATGAGTTTGACAACTAAAATAGCTAAGTGTCAATGTCATGTGCATCATTAAACTAACAAAGTGGAAATGGCAAGTTTGACAACTAAAATACCTAAGTGTCAATGGCATAAGCATAGTTCAACTAACTAAGTGGAAATGACAAATTCAAAAATATGCAGAAGTTTAGATGTACTAAACCAAAAGACATGATCTAAGTTAGATGTAGTAAACAATAAGACACAAGTTGATCTATGTGGTAAACCAAAAGATACAAGTGACCATTGGAGATTCATTGATTGGCTATGTCGATCTAAGTGAGACATGAAGTAAGTTTTCGAACGAGAGTGGTAGCAAGTTGAAATGGTAACTAACCTCTACTGGCCTTCCGGCGGCGGAGTAGGTCCTCTACATCATTGAGAAGGATCGTCCTACAGGTTTGCAAAAAAATGATGAGTTCGACAACTAGGTGGAAATGGCATAGTCATGGCATTAAAAGAAAGCTAACTAAAATTTGATGAGTTCAACTAACTAAAATTTGACAAGTTCAATTAATGGGTAAAATTTGACAAGTTCAACTAACTAAATTTTGACAAGTTCAACTAAAGTGGCAATGGCATGGCAAGCTAAATTATGAGTCATGCGAGCATACCCACGGGAGCCTCCGGACAGTGGAAGGGTTGGAGATATGGGGCTGCCCCTCCAGATCGTCCTGGCCACCAGGCGGCGGCGGCGCCATCGAGTGAGATCCACCCGCCGATCCTGGATTCATCTACAACATGGAAAAATACTCGATTACACAAATAATTTAGTTACAACAATAAGATGGATAGAATGACAAGTTTGACAACATACCCATGGGAACATCGGTGGAGGAAAAGCAAGAGTCCCGTCCGCAGGAGCCAAGCGTTGCATCGTGCTCGTCATCCACTACATCATCTGCCTGGATTGCTCCTGCTGCTACCGGATCTGCTCCTGCTGCTGCCGGATCTGCTCCTGCTGCTGCTCATAGAGCAACTACTGCTAACTAACCTGCTCCCGGAGCTGGTCGACAACAAGACCCGAAACTCGTGGGTGGGTCTCCACAGCAGGCGCACCAGGCGCCCTCCCACGGCGGACCTGGCGTAGGGACGGGACGGTGCGAGGGTCGACGGAGCCGTCACCTATCCACAAGCGGCCATTCACCTTGCCTCCCCCCGCAAGCACGACAGCCTCGACGTCAAGTGGACTGGTGAGAGGGTCAGCATCCTCACCGTGGCGCTCCTTGAACTTCGCCGTGTACCCCGTGCTCCGGAGCTCGGCGCCGCTGTTGATCCACATCGACCCTATCTCAGGATCCGGCTCATCCCTGGTACGAAACTTTGACCAAACGGCGAAGGACGAGGGGTCTACGCCGGTCTTCACTTTCTGCAAAGAGAGCACGAACATAGGTGAAAAGGAGACGATATTGCAAAAGAGAGCACGAACATAGATGGACTAAAGAATGCATTTGCTCACCTCTTTTTGCACGCATTCGTAGAGGCTGAGGTTGCCTTGGCGGTGTGTTCCACCCTTGTTGTGCGCCTGCTTTGCCTTTCCTTCCTCATGCAGCTTGAGGTACTCCGAGCTAGTCCACCATGCTACCATCGCGAGGTGGCACACTACGTTGTTACCAACGTACGGAGGAGGCACCTACGTACACAGAACACACATATTAATGATATTACATGGCGTTCAACAAAATTGATAATATAGAAATGAAGCTACCTGCAGGTACTGCCATGGCTGCAGTAACATGTCCCGGGCACGCTTCTCGTCTAGCGCAATCATCTTTTCGGCGTACCAGTTACGGACAGAGTTCACGCGAGCCTCGTAGTGCATGTCCATCACCATCTTAGAGGCTATCTCCACAAGGACGTTCGCGCACCCGTCCTTGTCCTCCGGCCGGTAGGAGAAGAAGTTCTACAAGCATGCACATAGGTAAAATAGGGTGAAAGCCATTAGTGCAATATCGGATTTATAGAATGATGAGAAGTCAAACAAACTTACCCAGAAATAGCGGAGTGTCTTATCCGCCATGTTGTTGTACTCGCCCTCGGGATCCGCCTCATAGGTGTAATGCTTGAAAGTCCAAGCTACACTCTTGCCACCATCTGGGAGGGTGACAATCCCAGGGAAGAACTTCCTGACAAGATATCCAAGGATGCTCGCGTAGGTACGTTGTCCCTTCGTTCTAGGAGGCACATACTCAAACGACCTACACAATGAAAAAACCAAAATTAGTATGGTTAGCGGGTCAAAACACAATGAAAAGCTAAAATTGAACATAAACTATAATAAGTACCTTTTCCCGGTAGGCACGAGAACAGGGTGATGCCTGGCGTAAGGAAGATCGGGGAGTGTCGTGGCCCCCTACTGATACAGCGGCTTGGTCTGCGGCGGAGGGATAGTCGGGTCAGTCTCAACCCACTCCTCCTTCGACGGCTCCCACTGTAGCGTCGGGTCAAGCTCAAACCCCTCCTCCCCAGGTCCCTCCTCGCCCCCCTCCTCCTCCTCGCTGTCCTCCTCCTCGCCGTCCTCCTCCTCGCCCCCTCCTCCTCCTCGCTATCATCCAGCGACTCATCCTCAGAATCCGGCTCCGGCTCCACCTCGTACTCCATGTCCTCCTCGTCGGACTCCTCGGCCGGGGGAGGACTCTCTCCTCGTACTCCCATGCTGTGCACTCCTCGCACGTGGAGGTGAGGGTCTAGATGAAGGTAGCTGTCGTGCCGAACTCGATCCCACCAGGATTTTCTTCACACTACGCACCTTTTTTGCCAAGGCCTTCTTCATGTTTCCTGCATTGACAAAAAAAAAGTTTCATCAGTATACATGATCCAAAATTAAGGTAAATAGATGAAGCAATAATGAGTAAAGTAGAAAAGAATACAATTAGATGAAGCAACAATTAGAATAAAAGAAAATATATGGAGTAGCGACAATGAGTTCTCACAAAATAAACTAGACTGATATTCACTGTTACATAGAGTAGCATTGACCTATTACATATAAGCTAGACTGGAAATTACTAATACTTGTGTCCTCATCGCTATCAGTAGCCTGTGTCGAGATCATTGGGATCAACTATTGGACCACCCGTGTCGTCATCACTGTCAGGGTCGCCACACCACCAACCCTCCACGAAACCTGGAGGTGGTCCCTGTGGCTCATCGACGTCAAGTCCTGCGTGGAACCGCTCTAGCAAAGACACATCGGCTTGGTTATGAATCTCCACGACTTCATCATACGCGGTGTCTTCCTCCATTCCCACATCTTTGTCTTCTTCGACGTATTCCATGTCATCATCGGTCGGCAAGTTGATAGTGAATATCCCAGGGAGCCCTCCTTCCTGATAAAACTCGCCGTCAGATGTTGAGGGGTCTAGGTGGCGATAATCTTCACTCTTAGGCATAGGCGGCCTATTGTGCAGCGGTACCGTCATCACAACATCCCACCCTTGTAGAAGCTTTTGATATGCTTTTGTTGTTTCTTGCACGGGTACGGGAGATAGAATACTTGGAAGGCCTGGGTAGCCAAAATGTAGACATCATCTCCCGAATACTTGGAGCTTTGTTCAACTTCGACCAATCCAATTGTAGGATCCCGTCTCACCCGATGCGGGTCGAACCAATGGCATTTGAATACAACGGGATTTAGCCCTTTACCAAAACCATAATTCAACTCGTATATAGCCTCAACTCTTCCATAGTAATGGAGTTTATCTGAGCCTTCACATAACACCCCACTATTTATTGTCTTCCTGTTGGCCTGGTTTGTTGTGTATTCATGGGTATGGAAGCGATATCCATTCACGTCATAAGCATGGAATTAGTTGACGGAATGGCTAAAGCCATGGGCAATGTTTCTAAGCTCTGGCTTCATCTCTTTGTCCTTTTTTTGCCTACAAGTTTAGCATGAGAAGTTTAGAACGAGGAATGATCGATGAATGTCCACGGTACTAGAAAAATTAGATAGAACAATACCAAACCCACGAACCAGCTAATGAAACCACCACCCTTGTCAAAACCACCACCCTTGTCAAAAAGATCCTTGGACTCTTTCGGGGTAGGTTCCCTTCTCAGCTTCCAGTTTTCACGAGTGAATCGTCTACGCCAATGAGAAAAGAGGAGTTAGGCACAAATATAGGAGTGAATGTTTGTGAAATACTAAATGGTGAAAGACTTACTCGATGTACGGCTTCACTTCCACCATACTTAACAAGATATACGAGCTGATCATATCCCGCTCGAGCTTTTTCATGATGAACTTCTTCGCGCCACTTGATTTGCCACCGAGCCCTATGAAGATGCTAAGCTTGGGTACATCTTCAGGGTTGGCTACATTGTGGTTTGTGGGAATGTTGGCATGATAATACCTTGTCGTGAAGTTTGACACCTCCTCGTTAAGGCATGCCTCGGCCATGGATGCCTCGATCTTGCATTTATTGCCACAATTTCCACGTTGCTTCTTCATTTCTCTCTCAGGCCCAAACTGCCAACGGGTCGACACAGGCCCCCCCAGTAAAGCCTCGTGCGGGAGATGCAAGATCATATGTTGCATCGGATTAAAAAAACCTGGTGGAAGTAACATCTCTAGCTTGCAAAGCAACTCGGGCGCCTATTCATGCAGCTTCTCAACCACTTCACGATCTAACTCCCTTGCACAAATATGGCGGAAGAAAAAGCTCAACTCCGACAGTACTAGCCAAGTCTCCTCATCGACATAGCCTCGAATCATCACCGGCATTATGCGCTCAATCCACATGTGGTAGTCATGACTCTTCAGCCCTCCTATTCGTTGCATTTCCAGGTTCACGCACCTCGTCCAGTTAGCTGCATACCCATCAGGGAAGTACAAACAGTCCACGAGCCACTGTAATATTTCCCTTCTTTCCGCCTTTGTAGGGCAGAACCGACCCTTTGGCTTAGACCACCTACTGCCGTTGACTCCAGGAGGCTGCATATTCAGATTTGGCCTGTCACAAAGTTCTTCTTGGTCAATGTGAGCCTTGATGTTATCCTTCGTCTTCTCAGTCTCCATGATGCTGCTATAAAGAGCCTCGGCGATATTCTTTTCGGTGTGCATTACATCAATGTTGTGTGGAAGCTCGACATCCTCCATGTAAGGGAGCAGCTTCCAGAAGCATGGAATGTGAGTCCACTGGTGTGTCTCTCCATAACCCACGAAACCATTCCCATCGGGGTTAGGCACGAGAGCTTCTAGCTCGGCCTTGATTTCTCTTCCGGTCATCAGACGTGGTTTCGGAGCATGGATCTCGACTCCTTTCTTGAACCGCTTTACGTCACTCCTGTATCTATGATCTAGGTCAAGGAACTGTCGATGTTGATCAAAGCAGGAATACTTGCCTCCCTTCTTAAGCCATAAGAAAGTCATAGCCTGTCTGCACTGTGGGCAAGGCCACTTCCCATGTGTACACCAGCCGCAGAACAAAGCACGTGCTGGTAAGTCATGCAGGGATGTGTGGTACCAGATATACATATCGAAGTGTTCATTTCTTGAGGCATCATATGTTCGGACCCCGCGACCGTTCCAGCCAATAGCCAAGTCTTCCACCAGTGGTTCCAGGTACACGTTCATGTTCTTACCCGGGTATTTCAGTCCTGGGATTATCATCGACAATAACATGTTATGTGATCTCATGGACTCGCCGGGGGGAGGTTCTGGGGGATGACAAACACGGGCCAACAACTGTATGTTGCCGCCGACATGCCATACGGATTGAACCCATCGGTTGATATAGCAACAGCTACGCTCCTTGGGTCGCCCGCTTTCAGTGGATACTTCGCTACAAACTTCTTCCATGCGGCACCATCCGACGGATGTATCATCTTGTCCGTGTATCTCTCCCCTAACGCGGCCCATCGCATCTGCTGGGCAGTGTCTTTGTTCATGTAAAGCCGCTGGATCCTCGGTATAAATGGAAGGTACCAGAGAATCTTTTGGGGAATCCCGGTCTGCCTCTTCTGTCCACCACCGAGGTCGACCTCGAAGTACCTAGAGGAATTGCAATGGATGCAATAATTTGTTCCAGCATGTTCTTTCCTGAATAGCATGCATCCCTTTGGACAGGCGTCTATCTTCTCATATGACATCTTAAGGTCACGGAGGAGTTTAGTCGCCTCGTAGAAGCTCTTCGCCAAGATGTGCCCTTTGGTAGAAGGCTACCAACGACGGCCAGAAGATCATCGAAACCATCCCTGCATATCTTCCTCTAGCACTTCAGGGCCATAAGGCGAGCGATGGCATCTAGAAGGGTAACATCTGTATGTTGATGAAGGGGTTTCTGGGAAGCAAACATAGTCTCGTAGTACTTCTTCGTGTTTTCCTCCGGATGCTCACTTGTCTCCGCCTCCTAAGGTGTCTCCGCCTCTACATGAGGGCTTTCAGGCGCATTAGCATTAACAAAGTCGTCTAAGCAGTTGTTGAACCCAGTGTCAAATTCTCCCGCTGGCTGAATCTGACGCGGCTCGGTTCTAGGACATTTTGCTAACTATTCACCATGGAAATTCCAAACATGGTAGAACGGTGTGAACCCAAACTTGACCAGGTGCGTACTCACATCTACCTTGGACGGTCGCTTTTGTTTACCGCATTTTGTACATGGGCAAAACACTTTCATGGGTTTGCTGGTGATGTCAAATGCCTTGTTCACAAACTGCTCAGCCTTATCTCTCCATTCATTACTAAACTCCCACTGACACTTTCTGCCAGCATACATCCACTCACGGTCAGCATGATCAGACATCTTCTTCTGCTCTTTGGGGGACAACGGTGACGCAATTCATTATATGCAGGAAGTAATAATAAATTTATTAAATGTCGTCAGATTAATTACGGCCAAATTTTATCTTTTACTGCATGCAAGGGTACACCTACACTTTTAATAGGTGGGCTTATCCCACCCGAGTACGTGTAGATCGAGTCGTGTTCCATGTTCTACCCCGACCCGAGACGGAATTTCGGCAGCACCTCCCCGCTGTTCTTCAGAATACACGTCTCGAGCTTGTCAAGCCGAGAGGGTGTGCATCCGAAGAACAACGAGGAGGTGTTGCCGAAATTCCATCTCAGGAAGGGGTAGAACATGGAACACGACTCGATCTACACGTACTCGGGCTGTCCAAAAACGTGGGCAATCGATCCGGAAGTGTTACGGTTATAAATATGCAAAGATGGACAATCCTGCATATTTATAAATTTGTAACCCTTCCGGATGGGATCTGACTCAGGTTACGCGACTCGACTGACTCGGTGGTCTAGACCAAAATAAACCTATGCAGCAAGAGAAGGCGAAAGATTTATACCCTAGAAGCGTGGTCGATCACCGCAGAAGGTCGGGGACGCTCTCCAGAGGGCACCGAGGCGGCCCTCCTCAGGTGGAGAAGCCCCGTAAACTACGACATCTGGAAAACCACAAAACAACATATATATAAGAACAAATGTACAACATAAATATTCATGTAATGCTTCATGCTCCTAGGCAGAACACCAAAACTTTTATTAAAAATTTAAACTAATTACCACAGCTAGACATACACCATATTTGTAAACCACACCTAGAACATTTACCACACCTAAAATTCAATTACTACTAGAATCAGAACCAATCAATTAAACTAAAATTTGGTATACTATGTACAAGCATGAAAAAAGCATGAAAAATGACACAAAATGATGTTCTAATCGATCATTCAGCTCCAATAAGAACTAGCTAGCCCACTTCCTGGTTCTCTCTCCCTACTCATACATGGTCCATCTCTCCTTCTGCAATCTCATTAGCCAAAATCTGAAATCCCGAGCCGAAATAAGATTCTAGGCTATCAAAAAAAATTAGCTTTCAAATTTTGAATACCCACCCTTCGAATCCTGGGCCTGCCACTGCTTCACACCCTGTCGCCGTAGGAGGTAGAGGTGGCGAGCTCCTCGCCACCGCTCGAGCTGCTGGACGAACACGCTCCTGGTCGAGGTCGAGCTTGAGGAGGCGGGCGGGGGAGAGGACTGCGAGCTCCTTGCCACCGAGCTGACCTCCTGGCCACCGACGGCCGGAGGAGGGTCTTGCTGGGGACAGAGGGATGCGGCAGGGGAGAGAGAATGGTGGCAGGGGAGAGGCTGCCGGCAACTGGGAGAGAGGCGGGGCCGAGGGAGAGGTGGCTGGCGGCGGCGCAGGTCGTGCGGGTGGCGGCCGGAGGGGGCTGGGGCGCGTCCCCGGCTCGGGAAGGGGAGGCGCAGAGGGGCGGCGGCGACGGGGGCTGGGGCGCGGGCTCGGGGCAGCCGGTGGAGGTGGGCGGCGTGGGGGCTCAGGGCAGCCGGAGGTGGGCGGCGTGGGGGTTGCCCGCGGCGGCGCTGTGGCGGCGCGGCGGATCGGCGCTGTGGCGGGGTGGGGGTGAGATGCGAGTGCGTGTGTGTGAGTGAGTGCAGTGAGAGGCGCGTGTGCTTGTCTGAAGGGCCTAGCCATTGTCGTGCAAGCATCCTTTGCCGTGTGCCCTCTCTTTGCCGTGCAGGCAAGAGGAAAGCGCACGGCAAAGGCAGCCTTTGCCGTGTGCCCTTTTCTTTTTATTTTTTCTTTCTATTTTTTATTTTAATTGTTTTTCTCTTTACTATTTTTGTGGACTGTTCATTAGTATTAGTTAATACTATTGTTGGTAGGTTGTGTGAACCAACATACAGCTCCGAGGTGCGACCCGCTTCACCGACCCCGCTTACTCCGTAGTAAGTTCCGACATTTAGAGGTGGAAACTCCCGTTTCGGGTGACGGGCATGGAATCATGCGACGGACCAAATGAAATGTTGGTTACCCATGGTCCTATGTACCAACCTAACACAACCAAGCAAAAAAGTTCATGCGTCTACCCCTCTCGGCGTCGGTCAAAGGGGCAGATCGACAGGTTGGACTTTTTTCCAGCGGGTGTAGGGTTTCATCGTAGTCAGGGTCCGGAGCGTCGGAATCCCACCAAAACTTGCATGGGACCCTAATATATATATATATATATATATAAGAGTGTGTTGGTAGGTTTTGGGGGAACCAAGATACAGCTCCGAGGTGCGACCCGCTTCACCGACCCCACTTACTCCGTAGTAAGTTCCGACACTTAGAGGTGTAAACTCCCGTGTCGGGTGCCGGGCACGGAATCATGCGACGGAACACATGAAATTTTGGTTCCCCATGGTCCTATTTACCAACCTAACACAACCAAGCAAAAAAGTTCATGCGTCTACCCCCTCTCGGCGCCGGTCAAAGGGGTAGATCGACAGGTTTGAATTTTTTCCACCGGGTATAGGGTTTCGCCGTAGCGGGGTCCGGAGCGTCAGAATCCCACCAAAACTTGAATGGGTCCCTAATATATGTATAAGAGTGTGTTGGTAGGTTGTGGGAACCAAGATACAGCTCCGAGGTGCGACCCGCTTCATCGACCCCGCTTACGCCGTAGTAAGTTCTGACACTTAGAGGTGAAAACTCCCGTGTCGGGTGCCGGGCACGGAATCATGCGACGGAACACATGAAATGTTGGTTCCCCATGGTCCTATGTACCAACCTAACACAACCAAGCAAAAAAGTTCATTCGTCTACCCCTTCTCGGCGCCGGTCAAAGGGGCAGATCGATAGGTTTGAATTTTTTCCATCGGGTGTAGGGTTTCGCCGTAGCGGGGTCCGTAGCATTGGAATCCCACAAAAACTTGCATGGGTCCCTAATATATGTATAAGAGTGTGTTGGTAGGTTGTGGGAACCAAGATACAGCTCCGAGGTGCGACCCACTTCATCGACCCCGCTTACTCCATAGTAAGTTCCGACACAGAGGTGAAAACTCCCGTGTTGGGTGTCGGGCACGGAATCATGCGACGGAACACATGAAATGTTTGTTCCCCATGGTCCTATGTACCAAACTAACACAACCAAGCAAAAAAGTTCTGCGTCTACCCCCTCTCGGCGCCGGTCAACACTATAAGAAATATGCTCATTTATGACTTATTGATAATGACCATGAAAAAATTGGTCATAGATTTATGACCAATTTGAACCACTTGGCCGTAAGCTGTTTTGGAGGGTACAAACCCAAAAATATAACGACCAAATTCGTCAGAAAGGTCATAGCCTAATTGCATGAATTGGTCATAATTCAGACAACACTAGCCTACAACTTTTTTTCTAGCCGGTTACGATCAATTTAAATGGTCATTCGAATTAGTTGACAGCCAACTCAGCAGTCTTGTCTATGTGTCAGTGCTTAGGTGTCTTTTTTGCTGACGTGGCACTAAGCAGCCATGCTTTTGAACTCACTGACATGTGGGACCCATTGACAAGAGGAGAACTTGTTGACTAATTTGGATGGTGGGACGTATTTTCATGAGAAGCACACCCATTGAATTTTGACTAGTCTTACAAGTGGGACCTATGGGTATGACATGTGGACCAACAACCTGCCATGACATGTGGCTCCCGCTATCCGGCCTTACATGTGGGACCCACCACACCCACCACCTTACATGTGGTTCCCGGCCCCACCCAGCATGACACATGGCGTGACAAGGCAGAACAAGCATGATGTGCGGGGCTCTCTATTATGGAGTAAAAATAGGGAGCCCAGGGATCGAACCCGAGACCTCCCACTCATGCCTACACACAGCTAACCATCCGGCAACCAAGTACTTCATGCTAGATGTGCCCTTTAGGTTTATTTAACAAGTATGCGTGCTGCTGGGCCTGGGCCTAGGTGGGCGACGCTACCTTTTTTCTTTCAGCTTTTCCGTTTATCGAGTGGGTTGTTTCGAGTGGGCCGGATCGCTTCGGAAAACGGCCCGATCAGCTTGGATCCACTGCGTTGCTGGGCTGGCCGGATCGGCAACTTCTTTTTTCTCTCTTTTCTTGTATAACTTTTGATTTTGAATTTAAATTTCAACCAAATAAAAAATTCAGATACACCTTTTACAAGATATTTACCTTATTAAAGTTTTCTAATTTTCCTCAAAACTAGGTCACATATAATGACACATTGCGAAGGATTTCCATTTCTTGATTTTTTTTGAAATCATGCCGATTTCAAAATGCGATCAAAATTGACGACAGGACCGTTGTCAGTCAGGGGTTGAATCTTGCAAAACTCTTGGTGTATCTCTGATAAAATAGATACTTATGTATCTAAAAACTATATTTTTAGAAAATCACGAGCAAACTACAATGCACCTGCAGTTCAAAATTGACCCGCTTCCTACCGAATCGGCTTAAATTTGTCTTTTTTACAAGATGAGGACGTAAACCTTTTGACCCACAATAATTTGGTTATTCGTACATGAAATATGGTTAAATGTTTTTAGAAATTGGTGTGGGTCAAATTTGCAACTTATTTTTGGTAGGTGCTTCACAAAACAACCCATCTTTTGCAATCGAAAAATGAGAAATGCTTTATTACATTGCGAAAACAAAAAAATTATTCAGCAACATTGTTCTACATTACAAGATGCATGCCTTTGTGCAATATGGGAATATTTGAACAAACTATGTTATAAATATCGCCATAACATCCGTCATTTGGCCCGAAAGCCATGAATCTTCGCACATAGTAGCTCATTTCTGAAAACACTTTTTTCAAGATATTTGTCATATTCGAAGTTTACTATTTTTATCAAAACCAGGTCACAAATAGTGACACATTGCGAAGGATTTCCATTTTTTTGATTTTTTTTGAATTCTTTATGCCGGTTTCAAAATGTGTTCAAAATTGTCGGCGTGACTGTTCGTAGTTATGGATTGATTATTGTGAAACTATTGATGTATCTCTAATAAAAAAGATACTTGTGTACCTAAAAATGATTTTTTTAGAAAATCACGAGAAAACTACGAAGCAGCTATAGTTCAAATTTGACCCGCTTCCAATCAAATCGATTGGAATTTGTCTTTTTTACGAGAGGTGGACGGAAATCTCTGGACACACAACCATTTGGTTATTTGTCCATTAAATATGGTCTAATATTTTAGAAATTGGTGTGGGTCAAATTTGCAACAGATTTTTGGTAGGTGCTTCACATAACAACCCATTTTTTACACTCGAAAAATGAAAAATAAGTTTTTATGTAGCAAAAACAAAAACTTTCTTTGGCAACATCATTCTATATTACAAGATGCACGCATGTGTGAAATATAGGAATATTTGAACAAACTATGTCATAAATGTCGCCACAACATCCGTTATTTGTGCATTACATATGGTCTAATATTTTTATAAATTGCTGTGGTTCAAATTTGTAACATATTTTTGGTAGTTGCTTCACAAAACAACCCATTTTTGGCACTCGGAAAATCAGAAATGATTTTTTTGTGTAACGAAAATGAAAACTTTCTTCGGCAACATTGTTCTCCATTCCAAGATGCATGCTTGTATATAATATGGACATATTTAAACAAACTATGCCATGAATGTCATCATAACATTCGTCATTTGGCCTGAAAGTCATGAATCTTCGTTCATGGTAGCTCATTTCTGAGAACACTTTTTCAAGATATTTACCGTATTCCAAGTTTATTATTTTTCCTAAAATCTAGGTCACATATAATGACACATTGCGAAGGATTTCCATTATTTTGATTTTTTTTAAATTCTTTATGCCAATTTCAAAATGCGGTCAAAATTGACGACACGACCGTTCTTAGCTAGGGGTTGAATCTTGCGAAACTATTGGTGTATCTCTAATAAAATAAATAGTTGTGCACCTAAAAATTATTTTTTCAAAAAATCACGAGTAAACTAGGAGGCAGCTTTAGTTCACATTTGACCCGGTTCCAATCGAATCGATATAAATTTGTCTTTTTATGAGAGGTGTATAGATACCTTTTGAAACACAAAAATTTGGTTATTTGTGCATTACATATGGTCTAATATTTTTATAAATTGCTGTGGTTCAAATTTGTAACATATTTTTGGTAGTTGCTTCACAAAACAACCCATTTTCGACACTCGGAAAATGAGAAATGATTTTTTTGTGTAACGAAAATGAAAACTTTCTTCGGCAACATTGTTCTCCATTCCAAGATGCACACTTGTATATAATATGGACATATTTAAACAAACTATGCCATGAATGTCATCATAACATTCGTCATTTGGCCTGAAAGTCATGAATCTTCGTTCATGGTAGCTCATTTCTGAGAATACTTTTTCAAGATATTTTCCGTATTCCAAGTTTATTATTTTTCCTCAAAACTAGGTCACATATAATGACACATTGCGAAGGATTTCTATTATTTTGATTTTTTTTGAATTCTTTATGCCGATTTCAAAATGCGGTCAAAATTGACCACACGACCGTTCTTAGCTAGGGGTTGAATCTTGCGAAACTATTGGTGTATCTCTGATAAAATAGATAGTTGTGCACCTAAAAATTATTTTTTCAAAAAATCACGAGTAAACTAGGAGGCAGGTGTAGTTCAAATTTGATCCGGTTCCAATCGAATCGGCATAAATTTGTCTTTTTTATGAGAGGTGTATAGATACCTTTTGAAACACTAACATTCGGTTATTTGTGCATTACATATGGTCTAATATTTTTATAAATTGCCGTGGTTCAAATTTATAACATATTTTTGGTAGTTGATTCACAAAACAACCCATTTTCGGCACTCGGAAAATGAGAAATGATTTTTTTGTGTAACAAAAATGAAAACTTTCTTCAGCAACATTGTTCTCCATTCCAAGATGCACGCTTGTATATAATATGGACATATTTAAACAAACTATGCCATGAATGTCATCATAACATTCGTCATTTGGCCTGAAAGTCATGAATCTTCGTTCATGGTAGCTCATTTCTGAGAACACTTTTTCAAGATATTTGCCGTATTCCAAGTTTATTATTTTTCCTCAAAACTAGGTCACATATAATGACACATTGCGAAGGATTTCCATTATTTTGATTTTTTTAATTCTTTATACCGATTTCAATATGCGGTCAAAATTGACGACACGATCGTTCTTAGCTAGGGGTTGAATCTTGCGAAACTATTGGTGTATCTCTGATAAAATAGATAGTTGTGCACCTAAAAATTATTTTTTCAAAAAATCACGAGTAAACTAGGAGGCAGTTGTAGTTCAAATTTGACCCGGTTCCAATCGAATCGGCATAAATTTGTCTTTTTTATGAGAGGTGTGTAGATACCGTTTCAAACACAAAAATTTGGTTATTTGTGCATTACATATGGTCTAATATTTTTATAAATTTTTGTGGTTCAAATTTGTAACATATTTTTGGTAGTTGCTTCACGAAACAACCCATTTTCGGCACTCGGAAAATGAGAAATGATTTTTTTGTGTAACGAAAATAAAAACTTTCTTCGGCAACATTGTTCTCCATTCCAAGATGCACGCTTTTATATAATATGGAAATATTTAAACAAACTATGCCATGAATGTCATCATAACATTCGTCATTTGGCCTCAAAGTTATGAATCTTCGTTCATGGTAGCTCATTTCTGAGAACACATTTTCACGATATTTGCCGTATTTCAAGTTTTATATTTTTTCTAACAACTAGGTGGCATATAATGACACAATGCGAAGGATTTATATTTTTTTGAACTTTTTTGAATTATTTATGCTGATTTCAAAATGCGCTCAAAATTGACGACATGACCGTTCTTACTCAGGCGTTGAATCTTGCGAAATTATTGGTTTATCTCTTATAAAATAGATAGTTGTGTATCCAAAAATGATTTTTTCAAAGAATCATGAGCATACTAAGAAGCACCTGTAGTTCAAATTTTACCTGGTTTCAAGAGGTAGATGAAAACCTCTTGACACACAACCATTTGGTTATTTGTTCATAAAATATGGTCTAATAGTTATAGAAATTGGTGTGGTTCAAATATGCACATATGAGAACGCATTTTTGAACATAGTTTTGTAGCTCCACGAATATTCGTAAATGGTAGCTCCATTATGAGAACGCATATTTGACCTCTTTCAAGTTTTTATTTTTCTTGTAAGTAGGTCACGTATAATGACACAACACGAAGTTTTTTTAAATTCTTATTGAATTGAATGTGTTGATTACAAAATAAGGTCAAAATGGCGGACATGACCGTTCTTAGCTTGGGGTTGAACATTTCAAAACTCTCGGTGTATCTCTATTGAAATAGCTACTTGTTTATCCAAAAATATTTTTTACCAAAAATAACGAACAAAATATAAAGGAGTTGTAGTTCAAATTGAATCGCTTCGTATTGAGTCGGTAGAACTTTATCTATTTTTAAGAGGTGGATGGAATTTTTTTACCCTCAGCCATTTGATTAATTGTACGTAAAATTTGAAAGTAATTGTGGTACAATTTCGCAACAAAAATTTAGTAGGTAATAAAAAACACACTTATTTCAGATCAAAAGTTTTTTTTGCAGTCATAACTGGGTCGAAACTGGCCCAACCTAGGTCTTACTGCCCTTTATCCCGTCTGGTCCCGTGGGACATTTTGGCTAGAGCACCTCGAGTCGTCAGATGTCGATCCGACGGTCGGCAGCGCGTCCGTCTGGTATAAACAGCGCGTCGCCGCCGCCTCGCAGAAACCCTAGATCGATTCGACCCCGTCCCCTTCCTCTCCTCTCTCATGCCGCGACCCCGCGGAAACATAGATCGATTCGACCCCGTCCCCTTCCTCTCCTCTCTCACGCCGCGACGGAAGGAGAGAGCACCGGCGTCCTCCAGGCCCCTCGCCGGCACTGCGTACGGCTTTGGCTAGCATGCAGCTCCGTCGAGCAGCTCTGGGCGGAGCCCTCTGCGATGCGACGGCGCACGAGCGGGCTTCCCCGCGTCGACGTCGACTACCAGAGCTAGGGCCGCCACCGCAGCAGGCCTCAGCAACGTCAAGCGCCCGAGGAAGCCGTCGCCATGGAGTCGCAGACATTCCGCAACAAGCACGTCCTCACCATGCTACGTGGGCAACCCAGCCCGCCCTCGCCGATAAACTGAAGAACCGGGACACGAAATTCTCCAAGGTCGACCTCATCCTGGTAGCTATCCCCGACCCTTTTCTTCTTCTTAGATCTATATATTTCCCCATCACTACATGCGCCCCCAATTCGATATTGGGCTCCTGACAGATTCAATCCGATTAGATTAGGTGACGATGTCACTGGGTATTATTAGACTAGGTTAGGGTCATGTTGGGAGCTGCTTTCTCTCGCGTTCCATCATTTTGCGGTCTGATAAGCCTGCTCATGATTCAATTCAAGTCATTGGATGTACTATTACTGTGGTTGAAATTTCCAAGATACAATGGCTATTTCGTTTATAGCTGCACAACAGATGTACAGTATTGTATTAGGATTGTGCTACATGTAACGATGTTTATAACTCTGCTATCTGTGCCCATGTCTTTATTTTATTCTCTAGTCTTGTACTGATATTATTGTTTGCTGAAAATTACCTAAGTTTGGACATGAAGTTAATGATAACCTCAAGAAAACTGATGGTTAATTATATAGATCAACACCACAATTGATTTGATATACCTGCTTTGCCACTTTTTATTGTTATCTTCATTCATACTACATAATTAAATGGAGTTTATTGTGTTGTGTCGGTTTGCATAAGTGGTGCAAGGGGAAACAAGTTGCAGAAGTTGATCAAGATTAGAAGTTGGCCAACACTGCTATTGAGCTAGGCCGCGTATGCTGCTTCTGTGTCAATGAAAATTAGTGGATGTGTTGAATTTATGGTCTGCTTAGGATGCAATCTTGCTTATATTAGATCTTACTATGGATACATGAACATATGCTGGTAGATTCGTGCAGTTGATTATGACAGTTGTTTGTTCTTTGCAGGTCCTAACTTGCATGGTCTGTTTGGGAGGCAGTTGGGTACCGCCGCTGGTTACTCCCTACTCTGCAACTAACAAGAACGAGGTTGTGGACTGGGAGGAGAACACTCTGTATGACTATTGAGGGTATGGTTAATAATCACTTGGTTAATTACGAAATTCCACCTGTTGTGGGTGTGTTCATTATAGAGTGTTGTCATAGGATTTCCTGTTATCCACTGTCTGATCTCATATGTTCGGGTGCACTAGTGTGAGGTTTATAATAGGAAGTATTTTGAATATCATTTATACTTGTTTATAAAACTGCATAGAAGCTCTGGGAACCATGTAATTTAGTGAAAGACATTATGGTGTTGCTTTTTTGTATGACTGCCCAGTTGGATCGTCCTCTGAAAGTATTTACCCTAGAGAGTTATATTTTGTTTGATGGTTTGTGTTACTACTGTATTCACAGTACAAGGAATCCTGATTCATATTCTGGATACTTGTCTTTTACTCCCTCCGTTCCATAATATAAGATGTTTTAGACCTTTTCCACATTCACATTTGGACCACATGTATCTAGACATGTTTTAGTGTATATATTCACTCTCTTTCCATTCCTTTTAGTCCGAATCTAGACAACATGTGAAACACCTAAAACATCTTATATTATGGAACGGAGGGAGTAGTTCCTAGCACCTCTTTCGCTTTCCCTTCTCTTCAATGGTATCTACCTAACACAAACCTTGTTATTCACATGCAGTACATTCCTCGAAACAAAATGGAATCAAGGTCCAACGAACAAGTAGATCATCCCTTCACCGTCATGGACAACCCCATGGTATGTCATCTAGATGGTCTCTTCCAGCCTTAGCATTTTTTTTAGTTCCTCAAATGCTAAATAGCCTGGTCCTTTCAGCTGTGGCACCCTACTATTATCTTTATCATCTGCTTCCCATGATGAACTTCTCAGTGATAGTATTTAGTGATTGCTGGCAGTTTGTACTAGTATTCACTGATAGTATGTCTGGTTTTGCTTGCTCTATTGTTATTTATGCACAACCTGCCTTTAAGTCATCATGCTATTAGATTTGCTTTTATTTTGTTCCTAACAATATTGTTTTATGACATGTAGATGCTTGCATTCATTCATGTTTCTGTCGCGAGCTCCAGTACGAAGTAGAGAGAAGCATGTATTTCTACCTCATTGGACTAGATAGCTAGTTATATTTTTAGATATTTAGTTGTTACATGATGTGAACTATGTATGATAGTAAACTTCATTTGTACCATGTTTGATTGTAATGTGCCAAGTTTGGTGGTTTGCGCTGTATGAAGAATTGTGTTCTCTGTCTGTTATGGTTTAAATAATGGTTATTTATTTGCTTGAAAATTGCAATTTCAAGAATATGACCCTGACAACTGGGCTCCACTTACTAGAACCAAACAATTGGGACCCAATTATGAAAATATGACAAGTGGGACCTATCTGACTTGTGGACCCTATTTTGGAAAAAGAAATACTGAAATTCTTGGACGAAAAAGGCCACGGCCCAAAAAATAAAAAGACTATGTTGGGCTTGGCCCATTGCTTACCAAATGACTGGAAAAAAATATAATTAGGCTTTATTGTTGGGCCCAGCCCATGTAAAGCCTCGAACTGGACTGGGCTGATTTAGATCTATGACCATCTAATTTGGTCACAATTTTGCCACGTAGGATTGCCACGTAGAATCTGACGTGGACTGGCCAGATAGCCAATGACTAAAGCAATTGGTCATAGAATTATGACCCTCTGATTTGGTCATAAACGGTTCTGACCAATCCACTAAAAAGGTCGTAAGTGACCGTTTAAGACGCTCGGTTTTTTACGTTCTGTTTTTGGTCATAATAAGGTCATAAATAAAAAATAATGAGCTTTTAGTGACCAAAATGGAGAGTCATTAACGAGCATATTTCTTGTAGTGCAAACGGGTAGATCGACAGGTTTCAATTTTTTCCAGCGGGTGTAGGGTTTCGCCGTAGCGGGGTCCGGACCGTCGGAATCCCACCAAAACTTGCATGTGTCCCTAATATATGTATAAGAGTGTGTTGGTAGGTTGTGGGAACCAAGATACAGCTCTGAGGTGCGACCCACTTCATCGACCCCGCTTACTCCGTAGTAAGTTCCCACACTTAGAGGTGAAAACTCCCGTGTCGGGTGCCGGGCACGGAATCATGCGACGGAACACATGAAATGTTGGTTCCCCATGGTTCTATGTACCAACCTAACACAACCAAGCAAAAAATTTCATGCGTCTACCCCCTCTCGGCGCCGGTCAAAGGGGCAGATCGATAGGTTTGAATTTTTTCCAACGGGTGTAGGGTTTGGCCGTAGCGGGGTACGGAGCGTCGGAATCCCACCAAAATTTGAATGGGTCCCTAATATATGTATAAGAGTGTGTTGGTAGGTTGTTGGAACCAAGATACAGCTCCGAGGTGCGACCCACTTCATCGACCCCGCTTACTCCATAGTAAGTTCCGACACTTAGAGGTGAAAACTCCCGTGTCGGGTGCCGGGCACGGAATCATGCGATGGAACACATGAAATGTTGGTTCCGCATGGTCCTATGTACCAAGATAACACAACCAATAAAAAAAGTTCATGCATCTACCCCCTCTCGTCGCCGGTCAAAGGGGTAGATCGACAGGTTTGAATTTTTTCCAGCGGGTGTAGGGTTTCGCCGTAGCGGGGTCCGGAGCGTCGGAATCCCACCAAAACTTGCATGGGTCCCTAATATATGTATAAGAGTGTGTTGGTAGGTTTTGGGAACCAAGATACAGCTCCGAGGTGCGACCCACTTCATCGACCCCGCTTACTCCGTAGTAAGTTCCGACACTTAGAGGTGAAAACTCCCGTGTCGGGTGCCGGGCACGGAATCATGCGACGGAACACATGAAATGTTAGTTCCCCAAGGTCCTATGTACCAACCTAACACAACCAAGCAAAAAAGTTAATGCGTCTACTCCCTCTCGGCGCCGGTCAAAAGGGCAGATCAATAGGTTTGAATTTTTTCCAGCGGGTATAGGGTTTCGCCGTAGCGGGGTCCGGAGCGTCGGAATCCCACCAAAACTTGCATGGGTACCTAATATATGTATAAGAGTGTGTTGGTAGGTTGTGGTAACCAAGATACAGCTCTGAGGTGCGACCGCCTTCATCGACCCCGCTTACTCCGTAGTAAGTTCCGACACTTAGAGGTGAAAACTCCCGTGTCGGGTGCCGGGCACGGAATCATGCGACGGAACACATGAAATGTTGGTTCCCCAAGGTCCTAAGTACCAAACTAACACAACCAAGAAAGAAAGTTCATGCGTCTACCCCCTCTCGGGGCCGGTCAAAGGGGTAGATCGATAGGTTTGACTTTTTTCCAACAGGTGTAGGGTTTCGCCGTAGCGGGGTCCGGAGCATCGGAATCCCACCAAAACTTGCATGGGTCCCTAATATATGTATAAGAGTGTGTTGGTAGGTTGTGGGAACCAAGATACAGCTCCGAGGTGCGACCCCCTTCATCGACCCCGCTTACTCCGTAGTAAGTTCCGACACTTAGAGGTGAAAACTCCCGTGTCGGGTGCCGGGCACGGAATCATGCGACGGAACACATGAAATGTTGGTTCCCCATGGTCCTATGTACCAACCTAACACAACCAAGCAAAAAAGTTCATGCGTCTACCCCCTCTCGGCGCCGGTCAAAGGGGTAGATCGACAGGTTTGAATTTTTTCCAGCGGGTGTAGGGTTTCGCCGTAGCAGGGTCCGGAGCGTCGGAATGCCACCAAAACTTGCATGGGTCCCTAATATATGTATAAGAGTGTGTTGGTAGGTTGTGGGAACCAATATACAGCTCTGAGGTGCGACCCCCTTCATCGACCTCGCTTACTCCGTAGTAAATTCCGACACTTAGAGGTGAAAACTCCCGTGTCGGGTGCCGGGCACGGAATCATGCGACGAACCACATGAACTGTTGGTTACCCATGGTCCTATGTACCAACCTAACACAACCAAGCAAAAAAGTTCATGCGTCTACCCCCTCTCGGCGCCGGTCAAAGGGGTAGATTGATAGGTTTGACTTTTTTCCAACGGGTGTAGGGTTTCGCCGTAGCGGGGTCCGGAGCGTCGGAATCCCACCAAAACTTGCATGTGTCCCTAATATATGTATAAGAGTGTGTTGGTAGGTTGTGGGAACCAAGATACAAGCTCCGAGGTGCGACCCCCTTCATCGACCCCGCTTACTCCGTAGCTAGTAAGTTCCGAGGTGAAAACTCCCGTGTCGGGTGCCGGGCACGGAATCATGCGACGGAACACATGAAATGTTGGTTCCCCATGGTCCTATGTACCAACCTAACACAACCAAGCAAAAAAGTTCATGCGTCTACCCCCTCTAGGCGCCGGTCAAAGGGGTAGATCGACACATTAGGTTCACTAATTTCGGGGTTTCGACACATATGCGGCCCACACAGGTGGGTTTATATATATATTATCGAGAAACATAATTAAGTGAAGTAAATGAACGTAGTAGAAGCCATAACAAAGAAAATAAATGATACGTGCATTTTATATCATCATTTTTATACCTTATATTATCATATGGGAATGTTATATGCACTGTTATATCAATGTTTTGCATGTTTTAGATGATTTATGGGACTTTCATACAAAGTCCCTATTTTTGGTATTTAATATCTGGGAGGCAGAATACCCCCCTTTTCTTGTCTTCATTGTTTCAGGAGTTTCGCGAACCCAAATAATTAAAGGAAAAATACCACGGTAGTTTTTCTTCGGAAGAAGGGCAATGGAAAGAAGACCGAAGAGAGGAAGGCCACGAGGCCCAAATGGGGTGGGCCCACGCGGCCAGGTACAGGGGCCGCGTGGGACGCACCAAACAGGGCCTCGGGCACTTCCTCGCATGTGTCTTTTCATGTACGCCTTCGTCTTCCCCGAAAAAGGACGCCCTAATTTTTCCCGAATTATCTGAGGCCGTGGCGGCGGCGGAGCTACTGATTCTCTCCGAAGGGGGTCAGATCCTGCTGCTCCGGAGCTCCGGAGAGGGGGGAAATCACCTCCATCATCATCACCTCTCCTCCTTGGCGTAGGAGGAGGCCTCTACATCAACACCATCACCAAGACCATCACCATCTCCATCACCATCTCCGTGATCCACTCCGTTCCCCTCATAGTTTGAGAGTTGCTATACCCTAGATCATTGTCTTGTGCTCCTATTCATGTTTGTGATTGGGTACTTGTCATTATTTGGTGGTGAAGTATTTATTTCAGATTGTGTTGTACCCTTTATGCCACTGATTATGATCATGTTTGCACTTTGTGAGTAGGTCCCATATGTTCCTGAGGGCATAGGATGAATTGGCAATGATTTATATATAACATGTGTTGGTATTTTGTCAAGAGTTTATCTTCTATGTGATTCTATGATGGTGTTGTGCGAACGTCGACTGCACAACACTTCACCTATAAGGGCTCATAGGAGAACAACGTAGTGTAATGAATTGAGGAAGACTTGGGAGGACAAGTAAGCCTAAGACGGAGTCATGCAGTTATATTATGTGGGTAGTAGTGTCGGGGACCTTAGAGTGTAATGCTATGGTGGGACTTTGTGTCTTAATAATTCTTGTGCAGTCATTTAATTGGCTACATGATCCATCATAAGGGGTTGTAGATTATTTATTTAGCCATGCCTAGTTATGGCTCCGCCCCAAGAAGATTAAAACTTGACAAGATATGCAACGTTTTGTTTAATAAATCTCTATGCCTAGTGATATCCATGCCGCCCTCGGGAACTCTTTCCACATATAAGTTACACACCATTTGAGCTTGTCCTCTTGCCACATAGAGGATTAGGCTTTCAACTGTGACTATTTACTTTCGACATTTTTATTATATTTGCAATCATACAACTGAAAATCCCAAAAACATTTGCATCTTTCATTGATTTACTTATCATTCTTTCTAACCAATACCTTCAGCTCCTTGTGGGTTAGACAACCTTTTTTAATTGAAAGGTACTACAATTGATCTCCTGCACTTGGGAGTCATCAATAAACAAAGCAAGGATAGCAAAAAAAATCAATGGGGCTAGTGCAAATACATGGTTTGTCGTGTGCAGCTCACAAATACCCACGGCAAAGGCTTTGTTTGCCATGCGCTACGCTCAAAGCCGCACTGAAAGAACAACTATGCCCGGATGTCGCCTAGAGGGGGGGGGGGTGAATAGGCGATTAAAACTTTTTCTATTTAGGGGCTTGATAATTGCGGAATAAAACTAGGTGTTTAAATTAACAAGCCAACAACCTAAAATTCTAGGTTTACCTAAGTGCACCAACAACCTATGCTAAACAAGGCAAGTAACAAGATGATAGCAAGATATAGACTTCAAGCACGATGGCTATCACAATGTAAATTTGCATAAGTAAAAGCTCGGGTATAGAAATAACCGAGGCACGCGGAGACGAAGATTTATTCCCGAGTTCCTCCTTGTTAAGGGAGTACGTCTCGTTGGAGGGGTGTGAGCTCGCCACAAAAGGCCTACTCAAGATGCCACAAAGGCCTCACCCTATTCTCCGATGAACCTCACACAAGGGATTGGTTCACCTTCCACTATCGGAATCCTTCGGGGCGGATTCCGGAGCCCTTTACAACTTCTCTTGGGGCACACACCCACAACTCAATTGGGGGCTCCCAAACTCGTGCCGAAGCTCCACAAGCCGAAGTCTTCGCGGCACCTCCAAACCGTCTAGGGTACACAATGCACCCAAGAGGCACAAAGCTCTTGGGAACACAATGCACCCAAGAGTAACAAGCTTCCAACCTTCAATCCCACGAATCACCGTGGGGAGCACAACCCGATGCAACAAATGCAAAAGGGGAAGAACACACCAAGTGGTCAAATTCTTCTCCCCAAAATCCAACCGAAGCAACTAATGCTACGGAGGGATTTAGGAGGAAGAACGGAGGAGAAACACCAAGAACTCCAAAATCTAGATCCCACAAGTTCCCCTCACTTAGAGGAGATTTTGTTTGGTGGAAAGATGGATCTAGATCTCCTCTCTTGTTTCCCTAAATTTGGGCAAGAATCATCGGAGGGATTAGGAGGAATCGAGCTCTCAAAATGTTGGCAATGGAGGAGAGAGAGCTAGGGATGAGATCTACACTGAAAATGGGGAAGAAAACCCTTTTATAGGTGGCTCTAAAAAAGAGCCGTTGGAGGAGAAAAACTGGGACAAAAGAGAAAAAAAAAGTGCCCAGGCGGCCCGGCCTGCACCCGGCCAGCACCCCGGCCTGGCCGGGAAACAGGCAGCGAGCAGCGCAGGAAGGCCGGCCTACCACCGGCCATGGGCCGGCCGGGGACATAACTGGGCCGGGGCACAGCCCGAGCTGGCCGGCCTCATCCCGGCCTGGGGCCGGTCAGCCAGCACCCGGGTGGGCCGGGGAGGAGCCCGAGCGCGCCGGCCTCGTCCCGGCCTCGGTCCGGCCTGGCCGGCAGGCCTGTTTTTTTTTTCTTTTTTCTGTTTTAAAACTGTTTAGAAAACTTTCCGGAATAGAAATGCAATATCTTTCGCATACGAACTCCGTTTTCGATAAACTTGGACTCGTTGGAATCGTCACAACGAGCACAACAAGAATATGCAGAGAAACATCATAGTCCAAGAATATAATATAAAGATAAATGGGGAAAGGTAAAAGCTCCCATTTGCAAATCGGAAATGCAATAACTTTCACCCACGAACTCCGTTTTCGATAATCTTGGACTTGTTGGAATCATCACAACAAGCACAACAAGATTATGCATAGAAACATCATAGTCCAAGAAAATATTATAAAACCAAATGGGGAAAGTTAAAAACTCTTTTTCGCAAACGGAAAAAGCCGGAACTTTTGCAATTGACGTCCGAATGAAATGAAACCAATTTTGTTGGAAAGAGAACGACAAATGCTACCTTTGAAAATGACAAACAAGCAATGGAGATTTTGCAAAGAAGTGGAAGAGATAAATCTCCCGCACGGATGAACCGGCAAAATCTCCAATACCGAAACCGCAATAGAAGACGCATATCAAAACCGTTTTCGGTGAACTTGGCTTTGTCATGACAAGCACGACAAGCACCAAGGCCACACCACGATTCGAGACAAATAAGAACCAATAAGGATGATTGCATGGATGCAAAGGTTTGTGCTCTCTACGATGATACGATCATGATATTCGGTCGAGAGCCCCTCTTGATAGTACGGTTATCTACCCTATAATCCGGTCTCTCACTAAACAATATGAGACCGGTAAAATAGAAACCCTATCAAGATCATACCTTTGCCTTGCGCATTAATCCACTTGAGGTCGATGAAGACGATCTTCAACTCCTCAAGACGCATCACCTTCCTCGATTGCGCTTCGGTGAAGATTCACTTGATGCTCCCCCATACACCAAGATGGGAGACACTCTCTTCGGCATATCTTCACTTGGTCTTTGTCTTGATGACGAACACCTTGGCCTTGATCAACAAATGATCTTCTTCCCTTAACCTTGACTCCAACACATGGAGAACAAGCAAGACCTTGACTCCAACAAATGGAGACAAGCAAGCAAATGGACACACCTATAAATATAGCTCAATGCAAATATTAGTCCATAGAGATTGTCATTAATTACCAAAACCATGCATGGGATCAACCATGCACTTTCACGCACAGCAAAGCATCTCCCGCCAATTAAATTAGAGCGCGGGAAAATTTGGCCACTCTGTGCCGTGTACAGACGCTCCCGGCACACGGCAAACAATGTCTTTGCCGTGATTGCATTTTCTTGACGCATGGCAAAAAGATTTACTGGAAGCGAGGGAAAATTGCGGGTTCTGGTCGTTGCGGGTCCCACTTGTTTGCCGTGCTGTCTTGTTGAGGCGCACGGCAAAGATGTCTTTGCCGAGACTGGTTTGTTTGCCGTGTGTTTTTTGTTCCTTTTGTCGTGCGTATTTCTTTGCCGTGTGCCCTTTGCTGTGTTCCGCAAAATATATGCACACGGCAAAGAACTGCACTCACGGGAAAGATAGATTTTCCGGTAGTGTTAGCTAAAACATGAGCAACTTCATTCGCCGAGCGCCTAGTCGCCAACACCTGAAAGACCGTCGAAGTTTTGAGGATAGACTTGATATCTTCTATCAACGGACCGTGAACTGATCGATCCTTGTCATCCTTGCCAAGCTTCATTGCCGCACTGCGGTTATCCATTTCCAAGACCACCTTTGACACTTGTATCTCCTTAGCGAGACGGATCTCCCGCCAGCACGTCAGAAGTTCAGCTCCTTCAGCATCTGCAACATGAGCGAAAAATGGGACTCGCCCGCAACAAAGTCACCATGATGGTCTCTGATGACCATGCCACCTCCACCCGTGCAGTCACCCGAACGAACGCTGCATCCGCATTTGCCTTAAACCAGCCCGTGTCCGGTGGAAGCCAGTGCTGCACCGGACGAGCAGCTGCAAGTGTTGGAGTATCCTTCAGGTTTAGCCACTCCTCCACAGCTGCTTGTGTCCTACAAGCTATAGCCAGCGGGTCCTCTATTCTGGGAGAATCCCTCGCATCATTCCTTGCAAATCACAAGTTGTATACCATCTGCATAAATTAGGTCACTTGGTCATCATCATTCCTTCCAATCCATTCTAGTAACCAGGATTTGAGCTCTCGGTGCGTCGATAGGTTGGACGGAGGAGCTTCAAGTCTATCTCCAGTCCGCTCTCGAAGACAGCTCCATGCCGGAACTGAGTGGGGACAGGCCCAGAACCGATGGGAAATGCTCAAGACAGACAATGCCATCTTTTATATGTCTATTTTTGACCTCTTTACCCACAGCTAGGCCGTTCTCAATCAACCACCATACATGAACTTTGACCTTGTTCGGAACATCTGCACCCCAAAGGGCAAGCCGAAATTTATGATCCTCAAACGATCTTGACGTTCCAACCGCTCCTGCCGCCTGCTTCTTCCTCTGGATAGCTAGGTGGTATGCCGCCTGCTTCTTCTCCCTAGGCTGTCCCATCTTCGTCCACTTCCACCTTTTTGAAATCACCAATCCATCCCCCAATCAGCTTCCCATAAGCAGCATTCATCATATCCAGGGGAGATCCATAACTCGGACCCAGATCTCCATCTTATCGAAAACCATATCAGATGGTCTCACAACCCCATCATACTTTTGCAAAAGTAAAGGAGCGAGATCAAATTGCCAAGGACCATTGTGAAGAGCATGATTCCTATCTCCCTCCGAATTAAAGCGCACCACAAACCTGTTTTTTCCGATGTCCTTGAACTGCGCAGGGTAATGAAGTCCCCACGCCCTGCATGGCCCTCTCCAGAGCACTCACGATCAACTTCCTCGGCGTGAAAGCTTTCCCTACAACAGCCCATCTAGGTTTTGGCATCTGGGTAGGTGGTAGATCCTTGATGACAATACCCCATGCCTCCTTCTCCGTCAGCACCAGATCCCCAAGGATGGCTGACAGACCCACAGACACCTCCTCATTGCCCTTCACCGGAGAAACCGACAGTGCCCGCGCTGATGTACCCGAGGGTACCTTCGACGGCGACCCAGTCATCTTCGACATGGCAAACTTTAACAGACGAACTTTACAATCACTATGTAAGTGAGTTTTTATTTAACAGACGAACTTTACAACTTAGTAACTACTCATTATGTTCTATGAGGTTAGACGTTTCGATAGAAAATCGTATTATTCGGATTAAAATCATCGAATAATCCTATTTAATTTTCGGATAATCCATTTTTTGCGCTATTTTTCATAACATATCCTATACTGTATCTGGTGTTAATTTTGGAATCGGATATCCTTATCCGTCGGATTCCTTCAAACATTCATCCACAAATAGTAAGTGAGTAACATGGGGTCCATCCACCCCAAACTTCACTCCACGGATCAAATTCTCCCGCTGAGCTTGTTTAAGAAGAGCAGAGAAACCCTCCACACAAAATAGGAAAAGGTACGGGGAAATCGGGTCACCTTGTCGCAGCCCTCTGATGCGACACACCTCATAATCATCTGAACCCAGCCTGGAGCAAACCCCATTTTAAGCATCATTTGCTCAAAGAAAATCCACTCCACCCTATCGTAAGCTTTCATCATATCTAACTTGACAGCACAAAGGGGAGTTTTCCTTTTTCTGGTACGAATAGCATGAGTACATTCATACGCAACAAATACATTATCCGTTATTAACCTGCCCGGCACAGACGCACTCTGCTCCTCGGAGATCAAAATAGGCAGAACTTTCTTCAAGCGATTTGCCAAGACCTTGGAAGAAACCTTATACAGCACATTGCAAAGGCTTATGGGGCAGAACTGAGCCAAGGATTCCGCGGTATTTACCTTGGGGATCAACACCAAAATTGTATTGTTGAAATCTTCCGGATGATCATTTCCCGCCAAAAAATCCTTAACCGCACTGCAAACCGCCAGTTTGATAGTTGCCCAGTGGCGTTGGTAGAATAATGCCGGCAGCCCATCCGTCCCCGGAGACTTTGTTGGGCCCATCTGGAAAAGGGCCATTTCAATTTCCTTGTCCGACACCGATTCGGACAGCTTTGCATTCATCTCCGGTGAGACAAAAGTGCCAATTTGATCTAGGATCCGATCCACATGATCATCCCCCTCCGAGTTATACAAGTTACTATAGAAGGATCGAGCCAAAGCCCGCATCCCCTCATCGGTCTCACATCTTGAACCATCCTCCCTTTTCAAGAATTTAATCGTGTTTTTTCATCTCCTGTGAGACGCACGATTTTGGAAGAATTTTGTATTCCGACCCCCCGCTTTAAGCCACTCAATGCGAGACCTTTGCCGGTACATAGTTTCTTATTTATCATACATGTCGTGAAGCTTATTTTCCACCTCTCGAACCTCTAGTGAGGAATTCGAGGTGATCGCTCTATTTTTCGCTTCCTCCAATTCAGCTCGCAATCTCTTCAGCTCTTGATGGACAGGGCCAAAGGTGTCAAAGCAGCACTTCTTCATTTGTCCCTACATTTCACGCAAACGTTGCCACAACCCCCGTAGGTTGCCATTATTGCTATCAGTCCTCTCCCACGCATCCAGGATCATATCATCATAAGACTCGTGCTTTGTCCACATCTCCTCATACATAAAGCCACGCGACCGATTACAAGATCTCTGATCAGTCATAGCTGCCACCCGGATGAGGAGAGCATCATGATTTGACTCCTCTATTACCACATGCTGCACTGAAGTCCTTGGGAATAATGAGAGAAAGGGCTCAGTAGCTGTTGCTCTATCCAGCCGGCACTGGACATTAGCGTCTCCCTCCCTCCTGTTGTCGTAGTGGCGACAACGACATATCCATCTCCGATGGAAAAGTTTGTGGGACAAGGCAATGATGGTGTTCACGTGGGATTGGACTACAAGCACGGCTAACACGCGATGTACCCAGGTTCAGGGCTCTCTTGTGGAGGTAACACCCCTACGTCCTGCCTAGATCCTTGCTATTCCTTGATCATGAACACTCGGGCTACAATGGTGCTCCTAGAGCTGTTTCTGGGTGGTGCCGGCTTGACTACTTAGCCGGCTGGAGGAGGGTGACGATGAGCATGTGAACGTGCCCCTCGCAGGGGGCTCTAGCCCGCCTTATAAAGGCAGCGGTCTAGGGTTAGGGTTTATAAGGAGATTACAACTATGTCCCTATGACATCATCTATGGTAAGAGCCGGCTGGGACTAAATCATCATGACGTGTGGGGAAAGTGCCCGACAAGGGGCACTGTTCATCGGCAACGGTCTTGCCTGGCTAGCCCACTCGTACTTGCGTGTCGGTTGGTTGGTCCGGCTGCTCTCTAGCTGGATGATACTGTCCGCCTTGGTATGGCCGGCTTGGTGGAGCCGGCTTGGTGTCTTCTTATATGGCTGTCTTGAGGGTATCTGGGGATCATCTCCCCAACACCTGTTATCCCACGTGAACTCATAACCAGAAAAGCCCAAATCGATGAGGCGGTAATCCGCCAAAAAATTTCTAAAGGCCTCCATTTGTGACTCACTTCGCTCATTCAGGCCAAGTTGTTCTTCTTGCCTCAAGATCTCATTGAAGTCACCTGCACAAATCCATGGTAAATTATCCTGCACAGAGCACCTCCCAAGTTTTGTTTCTCTGTTCAGCCCGCGGCTCACCATAGATTCCAGTGAATCTCCAGGTACCACCTTCACTTTTAATTTTTGCATCAATGTAGTATTGGCACCACGGCCAAACATCGACTTCTATTCCATCATGCCACCAAAGGGCAAGCCCTCCACCTTTACCCCTGTCTTCCACACATACCGCATATCTGAAACCAAGACTCCATTGAAGCTTCTCCATTGACTTACACTTTTGCTTGGTCTCACTTAGGAACACCACCTCTGGGTTGTAGGACCGTACCAGGTCCCTTAGTTCGCCCACAGTCGCGCCCAACCCCAAGCCATGACTGTTAAGGGCAAGAATATTCATTGGTCCCGGCGGCCCTGCCTCGCAGGGTCCGCCGATGTAGCATGGTTAGTTTCCAGTCTGTCAAACACAAAGGCTGTCCTCTGGCGTTTCCCCTCAGACAATTGGGTGTCATGTAAACCGCCACCATCTTCCTTCGCTACCCAAATATGCCTAGTCCCCCGTTTTTTGTTCCGGGCGTCATGATCAGAGTATTGCTTCTCATAGTGTGGAGCAGTTGTCTGCATCCTTTCTTTCTGAACATAGGTACCCCTTTTCTTGACCGGTTGCTGACTTCCTTGTTGTTGCTTATCCTTCTGCATCCGAGTTTCAGCAACACCGCTCCTGTAGGTTCTGTTAGGGCTGTTCACCTCTCCCATACCCCGATAAACCTCTCCTCCGCCAGTGTGAGAAGAGCCAGAATCAGGGGCCTCTCTGAACAAGCTGCGATGTGGAGGTAAATCCCTAACCACGGGTCTATCCGAGGAAGCAAAGCCACCATCCCCCGACCAGCTAGAAAAGCTTCCCACCGATTGATACGTGTCAGACGTATCTATAATTTTTGATTGATCCATGCTAGTTTTGTGCCATTGTCACATGTTTTTATTACCTATTTATATCATTTTTATGCATTTTGTCGGACCAACCATTAACAAGATGCCCAGTGCCAGTTTCATGTTGCTGCCTATTTTGTATTTCAGAAAGTGCACCACAGGAAACATCGTCGGAATTACCTGAAAATTTACGAGGATTTTTATGCGAAGGGACACACCACCACGTCAAAGGGCTACCTGGGGGGCCACCCAGGGGCCAGGGACGGCCCCCTGTCACGGCCCCACCTGGAGGCGTGGGTGGGACCCGCCCATGCCCCCTGGGCACTTCCTCCGACGCCTATAAAATCCGTCTAAAACTAAAACCGACAGGGCGGCCATTATTTTCTAGAAACTCGATCCCGACGCGCCACCACCATAAACCCTAGTTCGGGGTTGAATCTGAAGCTGATCCCGGCACCCTACCGGGGGGAGATCGATCCCGAAGGGCTCTTCATCGCCATGTCGCCCTCCGAGATGATGTGTGAGTAGTCCACCTTGGACTACGGGTATGGAAGTAGCTAGATGGTAGTCTCTCACCCTTTGTGCTTCATTGTTTATGACCTTGTGAGCTGCCTAACATGATCAAGATCGACTATTGTAATGCTACGTGATGTGTTTGTTGGGATCCGATGGATTATGAAGTTATGTTCAGATTGTGCATGATTCTTATATGTTGATTTATAATTCTTGCATGCTCTTTGATTTGCGTAGTTACTTTGGCCAAGTGATTGTGTGTATCTCCAAGAGAGGGTATTTATGTTAGATAGTGGGTTCATGCCCCCTTTTGTTCCTGGGCACGAGTGACAGAAACGTCTAAGGGCGAGGGTGTGCTGTTGCTACTAAGGGTAAAACAGCGGTGTTAGTGTCTCATTTGATATTAATATTGCTTACATCATGCGCTTTACTTAATGCAATTGTCTGTTGCTTGCAACTTAATATCGATGGATGACAGGCTGGATAGCGATCCCACGGTGGACTATTTAGACAAAGATGCAGTTGGACTCAACGGTCTTTGTTCATTGTCGTGATGCCTATATAAATATTATCATGTTATCTTTGTCATAGCTAAATTCAGTTTGTGTCATAATACTGTCAATTGCCCAACTGTAATTCGTCTACCCATCACATGATTGTTCTGTTTGCTTGAGAGACTCCACTAGTGAACCCATGGCCCCCGGTCCATCTTTTTACATTGTTTGCAACCTTAATTAAATCCTTTTCATCATCATTACTCTACTGGTCACTTTTGCATTTATTCCATTTCACCATACAATCAACCACTTTGTGTTCTGCGAGACCAGAAAGATTGACAACCTTTCCGCCGTTGGGGACAAAGTATTTGGTTGAGTGTGTGCAGGTCCACGTCTGTTGAAGGTTAAGTGCCAGAGATCTTCAACATTCACTTTGTTGTTGATTTCAAAGTCCTCTTGGTTCGATAAATGTGGCACCCCGATCCAGATGATCGAGTCACCCCATATACCAGTCCCAGAAACACTAGATATATGACAACTTGATAAGCAAAGACATAACCAAATACATACTTAGGGCTCCGAGTTCGGACATACATAAGTTACAACACGGGGGGAGGCTCCAGCGCTTGCGCAACATGCGCACACAACAGTATGTACATTATTTATCCAACATCGAGCCTCTAGCGGAAGTCATAGTGGAAACGTAGATAGTAGCGTGGCGATAGCGGCCTTATTCCACGAGGTCCTGCCTAGGATACGGGTTCCTAGTTCTCATACAGCGGGTACTCGGCGTCGGGAGCAACGGAGTTTGGCCACATAAGAAGCCAGGTAAGTACTTGAAGTACTCGCAAGTCTTTAGCCCAAAACCAAGCAAGGTCTATCTATATGGCATGGCATAAGTTCGGAAAGTAGCATAGCATGAGTTGGGTTACAAGGGAAGTCCAAGCTTAACGGTTGGACATAACTTACCTACTTACCTTTTGAAGGGGTTTTAATGATTCTAAGTGAGGTTTCACTTTCCACTCAACAACTCACAACCACACTAGGCTCCTCAGCCTTTAGCCAACTCTGGCTTACTCTTTCCGTTGTCACTTGTTTGCTAGTCTCATCATAAGAATTTTCTCCATGTTCGACTGGACTGACTCTTAGTGTGACCCGACCCAAACTTCGTCCCATAACCTAGGGACAAGGCTAGATTCTAGATTTACACTCTCGAGAGGTCGCAACATTTACCCATACGCTGAAGTCTAAGTTTGTACCGCCGGTACCGAAGTACTAGAACCCATCATGGCGACAGCACAAACCCACACTTCCACCACCGTTTACTCCACCCGGACACTCCCTGTGTAGCCACCGACACGTCCCCTGGGACCACGTCTTATGACGAAGTGAATCCGGCACGTCCCCAACGAATGAGCGACGCCTAGCTCCGGAACCTTCGCAAGACTAGCCCCGACCACAAAGGTAACCGACTAGACTTGCCAAAAGGGTGGCGTCAAAGGAGGCTAGATGGAATACTCGGCCATGGTTCGCCCACGTGAACGACGCATGGTGTGCTGGTGTGTTTGGTGAGTGGCACTATGTGACTCAATCTAGTCGAGGGAGGTGGTTATCTTCTTAGTCAAATTCTTATTTCAGTTTCCAACATGAATCAAGCAACACAAGCATAAGCACCAAGCAACAATAGCATAATACTTGTAAGCATAGATAATAATGTCTCAATAATAATAATAATAATACCGGGTGACTGTGGCGGGAAACCCGGCCGGTGTCACTCGGGGGTTAGTGTTCGCAGGATAATTGCATAATGTTTCAACGGATGACGGTGGCGGGCAACCCGGCCGGTGTCACCATAAAAGAATGAACCGAAAAGCACTCATAAAAATGAGAGAGCATCCATTCCACTCGAGGGTTATCCCGACGTGGTGTCAGCAATCTCGGCAAAAGAACCAAATGGAAAGTCAGTTCCCAAGCGTCGCAGTCCGGGTGGTCTATGCCAACCATATTTGACGGAGGGACAAGGCAAATAACTCTTTTGGCAAATGCCCCCAACTCCGAGGATCATAAGACGACATTCATCGGTTCCTCACCTCGGCGAAGAGGAAAGATCCAAACAAAGCCTCGCAAGCGCGAGACGCACAGTTGTAATATTTTCCCCCATTCCTTCGACTGCGGCGGTTCCTCCGGCCATCGTCTAGGGAACGGGAGTGTGGTATATGTAAGCAATTATAAAGTACTACAACAATTAAAATGCAATATGGCATGTGAGGTGCAATATCAATCCACTTGAGCAATAGATTTAAATTCTAGGGTTCGACCAAGTTTGAGATTGAGTTAATGGCTTGCCTTCAGGTTCGGGAACAACTCCTAATTCGTCAGGAAGGTCGGAATCTATTCAAAGGAACACGAATTAGCGTCACAAACCCTTCCTAGGTCATTGAATAAAATCCAAAGGAAATAAATTCCAAAAATTTATTTTCTGGTCCCAATGGAAAGAGAATTTCAAAACAAAGCCAGCAAAATTGGTTTCACATTTTTCTGAGCATTTTGGAGGGAGATATTGGCTTCCAAAGTTCAACCAAAATCTGTCTATTTTTAACAGAAAAATAAACAGAAAATTAAACAGAAAACGGTTCAGAAAAGTTTAAAACTCTGACAGTGGGTCCCACTGGTCAGTACCTACCGAATCGTTTTCTTTTCTTTCTTTTGAACGCGGGAAACAGAGGGGAGGAGACGGCGAGACTCCGGCGACTCACCGGCGGCGTCTCCCTGCGGCTAGGGCACGGGGAAGGGGAAGGAGAGGAAGCAGAGCGTCTCGGGAGGGGTGGCGCCGCCTGTCCGCGAACTCACGGTCCACGGCGAGCACGCACGGCACCGGGGCGTCTTCTCCGGTGGAGGTGGCTTCGGGTTGATGATGAACTCGTCGATTCCGGCCACCGACTACCCCGGCGAGCTCGGCATAGGCATCGTGGAGTTCTGTGGAGGCTCTAGGTGGAGGGAATCGGCCAGGGGGGGCTGGGGGTGCGACTTCGACGGGGGGGGGGGGGGCAGTGTGGCTCGGGTGGTTGCCATTCCGGCGAGGTGGGGCTCCTCCGGACTCGAGGCTGGGGCAGGGGGTGCTGGGGGGAGTGGGAATGGTGGTGCGGCGACGGAATGGTGCTGGGGGGGCCGATTTATAGGCCGTCCGTGCGGTGGCCGTGGTTAATGCCGCGGCGAGGTGTCGGCCTCGTGTGGTGGCGACGGTGGCGGAGCGTTGAGGGAGCGGTGGCACAGGAGGGCGCACGCGGGTGTTCTCCGACGACGGACCGGTCCGTGCGGCGGAGGAGGCGCTGACGAGAGGGTCCCGGCGAGCACAGGGCTTGGTCGGTGCGTCGGCTAGCGCCTGGCGCGTCAACGCGGCCGCCGTCCAGTTGCTCCGCCGGCGACGCGTGGGTGCTGGGAGGTGGAGAGCGAGGTGGGGGCGTGGGAGGCAGGCTCGGGCGCGAGGGAGTGGTTCGCCGTTGACCAGAAACGGGCGGCGCCCTCCCACGGCCATGCCCATGCCGGTCCTGGCATGTCCAGGCCATGCCATCGTCGGCATCGGCATCGATCTCTCAACTCCGGGGTCTAAACGGAAAGCTGCTCGCGTCACTGTGCGCCAAACATCAGAATCTACAACTTTGCTGAACAAAAATTTTGCAAATTCGAAAGTTGATCCGACCAAAATTTTCAAAAAACAGTACTGGCCAAACTTAGGGTTTACTGTTTGGAGGGGTAGATGATGTTAGATGGATCTCCCCTTTTTTCCTGAGGTAGGAGGGGTAAAGGAGAGCCTATCCATGCCTTGGTTTCATCCAGGAAAATTAGTTTGGTTAGATTCCAAAAAGTTTTGAGAAAAGGGCAGTACACAAAAGAATTGTGTAGGGAAATTTTTCCTAAGGGGTGGCACCATATTTTCTTAGAAAAGTGATCCACATCCATTAGGGAAGGTTCCCTAATTTTTGTAGAATTTTTGGAGACATAAAACTAGGGGTTCCTTTGTAAGGTCAATAAACAGGGAATTTTTCAAAAATGAAAAAGAATTTCCAATTAAATATTCTTCCAGGGTCCAAGATCAAAATCACAAGTACCAAGTGGGAGGGAATTAGAAGGCACAAGATCCCTCTTGATTTAGCAGCTGGAAGGGTTTAAGATCCAATTGATTTTTTTCCTGAGGCTTAAATCCCAAATGCACTTTATATAAATCAAGCAAGGTATTTTGGGAACAATTTCAAAGGGCCAAAAATCCAGGGTGTTACAATAAACCTCAGTTCGTTCATCGAGGGAAAATTCTACTATTTGCTACATCATTGCCTTCGCCTGGGGCACAACCCAACATTATTCACAACAACCAGGGCATTTTCTGGCGCCGTTGCCGGGGACTTTGGAGCTACAGCAAGGGGAGTCTCATACTCTCAATCACTTTACTTTATTTTTGTCTTGCTTTTTTATTTCTCGTTTAGTTTATTTTCTTGTTGCAAAATTATAAAACCCAAAAAAATTAGTGTAGTCTTTATTCCTGTCTTGTTATTTTACTTTATCATTATGTCTTGTACTGAGAATACCAAGTTGTGTGACTTTACTAGCACCGATAACAACGATTTTATATGCTCTCCAATTGCTCCACCCGCTACTAAAGCGGAATCTTATGAAATTATTCACAATGGCACACCGAAAGGGCTCCAAGTGGTAAGAAGGTAAATTCTGTCGAGGAAATCTCCTCTTTGAGTGATAAGGTTGATATGATTATGTCTATGCTTGCTACCAATCAGTATCATGTTGATCCTAATAATGTCCCACTTGCTTCATTAATTGCTCAAGAAAAATATCAAGTTGATGTTAATTTTCTTAATAGGAATAACTTCAACAATAATGCTTATCGAAATAATTTTGGTAGTAACAACTATAAGCCTTATCCTTCCAATAATGGCAACTCATATGGTAATTCTTATGGTAATACCTTCAATCAAGAAATTGGGAATAATAGATTAAATGAAATAGAGAAGTCCACTAAAAAATTCATGCAAGAACAATATGAGCAAAACAAAATCTTCTCTAGGCAAATGAAGGAGAGTTCTTTTATGTTGAAAAATATAAATGATCAGCTTGGAGAGTTGAATAAAGAGACCTCTAAACTACAATCAAGACTTGTTAATACTAAAGCTTGCATTTCAAATATCTCACAAACTCAATCTACTTTGATTAACAGAATGGCTGCTAAACCTGAATTAGTTGCTCCTGTTGAAACTGATACTAATGTTGTCTTTAAAACTGTCAACACTCCTGTTGCTTCAATTGAAATTGATGGAAATTATAAAACTTTGAATAGATATGAGTGCTCTACTGGTCCTAAAATTGATAATTATAAAACTCCTACCTTTTTTGACAAAACTGTTGAAGAGAAACTTGAAAAACTTGATAGTCTAGTCTCTAAAGTAGACGTTCTTGCTCATGATGTTGAAATTTTAAAAATTAGAACCACTCCTAATCAAGACAAACATATTGAATCTTTAAATGCTATCTCTCTTCAAATGAATGAGAATGAAAGAATGATGGCTCTCTTGAAAGCTAGGTGCGCTAGAGAGGAAGAAGAAGCTAGAATTGTTGAAATGAATAGGAAAACTGTTAAAGTTTATACTATCCAAACCACTAATGAGGATCCCCCTAGCTTATTTAAAGATGATGAAATTGATTTTGATAATTGCAATCTTACTGAAGTCATTAAGTTCCTACAAAAACTTGCTAAGACACCGGATGCTAGTAAAATAAATATTGCCTTCACCAAATGAAAGAGCATGGTTGCCCCCATGTGTTGTTTTGGTAATTAATGACAATCTCTATGGACTAATGTGTGATTTGAGTTATATGTGCAGTGTTGGTCCATAAGGAATGCTTGGACTCCATATGTTGGAGTCAAGGCTAAAAGAAGAAGATCATTTGTTGATCAAGGCCAAGGTGTTTCTCCATGAGCATGAATCAAGAGGAAGACCCTGTGTTGCCCATGGAGGATGGCGTCATGTGGTGACCGTCATCAAGATAAAGGCCAAGTGAAGATATGTCGAAGAGTGCCTCTCCCATCTTGGTGTATGGGGGAGCAATATGCGAGTCTTCACCAAGCGGAGCACAATCAAGAAAGGTGATCCACTTGAGAGTAGATCAATATCGTCATCATCTAGCTCAAGTGGAATGCGCAAGGCAAAGGTATGATCTTGATAGGGTTTCTATTTTACCGGTCTTGCGGTGTAGTTGAGAGACCGGGTTTGTTAGATAGGTAACCGTACTATCAAGAGGGGCTCTCAAGTGAGCTTTAGCGTATCGGTCGTCGAGAGCTCAAACCTTTGCATCCTTGGCATCATCTTTATTGGTTCCTATTTGGCTCTTATCATGGTGTGGTATTGGTGCTTGTCGTGCTTGTCACGACAAGGCCAAGATCACCGAAAACGGTTTTCATATGTGTCTCCTATTGAGTTTTCGGTGGTGGAGTTTTTGCCGGTCCATCTATGCGGAAGATTTCACTCTTTCATTTATTATCAAAATCTCCCTTGCTTGGTTTCAAAATTCTCACATGTTATTGGGTAGCATTTGTCGTCCTCTTTCCAACAAAGTTGGTTTCATGTCATTCGGACTTCATTTGCAAAAGATATGGTTTTCCTGTTTTTAATAGAAAGGTTTTACCTCTCATCATTTGGTTTTACCATATCTTGTTGAACAATGATGTTTCTATGTATATTCTTGTAGTGCTCGTTGTGACGATTCCAACGAGTCCAAGATTACCGAAAACGGAGTTCGTATGTGGAAGATATTGCGTTTTCGGTATCGGTCGTTTTTAAAACAGAATATTATAAAAGAAAAGAAAAAAAGGGGGGGCAGCCGGCCTCACCGCCGGCCTGGGCCGGCTCCCAGGCCGGCCCGTTCGGCAGCCACCCCGGCCTCCCTGCCGGCCACTTCCGGGTCACAGGCCGGCTCGGTCTGGCAGGCCCCCGGCTCCCCGGCCGGCCCAGGCCGGCTCACAGGCCGGCGCGATCGGGTGGGCCGCCGGCCGCCAGGCCGGCCCAGGCCGGGTAGCAGGCCGGCTCTTCTGCCCGGTGTGCTGTCACTTCACCTGCCGGCTCCCAGGCCGGATTGCAGGCCGGCCAGGCAGCTGTTTGCTGCCTTTTTCTTTTTCCAACGGCTCCATTTTGGAGCCCCTATTTAAGGGGTTTCTTCCCCAAAATAAACTCTAACTTTTGCCAACCTCTTGAGCTATTTTCTCCCTCCATTGTTGACCTTCTCAAGCTTGGCTTTCTCTCAATCTCTCCGATATTTCTTGCTACTTTTTGAGAGAAAAGAGAGAGGAGATTTAGATCCTTGTTTCCACCAATTGTTTTCTCCTCTAAGTGAGGAGAACACTTTGGATCTAGATCTTTGGAGTTTCTTGGTGTTCCTCCTTTGTTCTTCCTCTCTAATCCCTCCCAAGCATTAGTTGCTTTGGTTGGATTCGGGTTTGAAGAACTTGATCACTTAGTGTGTTCTTGCCATTGCATTAGTTGCATCGGTTTGAGTTCTCCACGGTGATTCGTGGAAAGTGAAGTTGAGAAGCTTGTTACTCTTGGGTACTTTGGTGCCCTAGAGCTTGTTCCTCTAGGGCACGTTGGTACCCTAGACGGTTGTTGATTTCTCGGAGTCTTGGTGGCTCACGGGATTTGTTGGGAGCCTCCAATTGTGGAGTGTGGCTCAACCTTGTTAGCTTCGGAGCTTTGGTAGCTACGAAGACATTGCCGGGAGCCACCAATTGAGTTGTGGTGTGTGCCTCGGCCTTGGGCATCGAGTCTTGGTGGCTCGGTGCATTTGGTGACGACCCTCCAACTTGTGAGTGAGCTTCACCCTTGTAAAGGTTCTAGTTGTCAACCTCAACGGCAACATAGTGACAAGTGCCTCGCCACATTGGTGGTAAGACACAACGGAGATACGGTGTGCCATATCAAGGCTACTCGGTGTTTCACATTGGTGAACACCGCGCCGCTCCAACGGAGACTAGCTTCCATTGGGAAGTGAACTTCGGGATAAATCATCGTCTCCAAGTGCCTCGGTATTTCTATACCCGAGCTTCTTACTTATGCTATTTACTTTGTGATAGACATTGAGCTTAAAGTCATATACCTTGCTATCACCTAGTTGATTATACTGCTTTGCATAAGTTGTTGGTGCACATAGGTGAACCTAGCTAGTTTAGGTTTTGGCTTGATAAATTAAACGTTAGTTTTATTTCGCATTTATTCAAGCCTTAACCGTAATAATTTTAAATCGCCTATTCACCCCCCCCTCTAGGCGACATCCGTGTCTTTTCAATTGGTATCAGAGCGGGTTCTCTCTTTATAGGGCTTCACGGCCTAGAGAGTAAAGATGTCGTCTAGTGGTTTAGTGCACAATGCCTCTTTAATATTCGATGGCACTAATTATAATGATTGGAGAAATCGCATGCTAACTTATTTTAGGGACATTGATCCATCTATAGAGCAAATCTTAGATATGGGTTTTCCTCCTCCAAAGGATCCGAAAAGATTATCTTTGGAGGATGAGGAAAATTCTTATCTAGATGCTCAAGCTTCTAAAGTTGTTTTCATGTCTTTAAGAAATGCAGTTGCCTTGTCGATCTCTCCTTATCGGAGTGCTCACGAGCTATGGACCAAGCTTCAAGACAATTATGGTGTGTCCATTGATAGTGAGAATGATTGTTCTCCATCCATCTCCAGGCGTAATGAGTTCTCAACTTCTTCTACTTCACCTACATGTGGCAAGCCACAAAACAATGCAATGGTGAGTAGGGATAAATTTCGTAATGATAATAGTGAGCTTCCTTTAGATGATATTTCATCTCTATCTTATTGCAATGATTTATCTTTGGACTTAAACACATCTAGAACTATAAATGTTTCACATGCTTGTGTTGATAGTCCTTGCATATCTTCTAAATCGTCAAGTAGTGATGATCATGACAATAATGATGATAATGAAGAAGATGATGCTTACTTAAATAAGAAAGGTCTAATGGTTCTTAATGCTCTTTCAAAGAATGAAAATGCTTGTGAGAACCTAGATGAAATCATGAGCACCCTTGTTGAGCGAGGGCTTACTATTGAAAATTTGGAAGCTCGTGAAAATGAAAGTCTTAGCTGCGAACGTGATTATGCAAACACAATTGCGGATCTTGAGGAAGCTCTTGAAGAAGAACAAACCACCAAGAAATCTCTTGAGGAGACATTTACTCTAGAGTTATCTAAAGCAAATGAAACCCATGATAGAGCTCTCAAGGTGGCTAATGATTTTAAAATAAAAAATGATGAGCTTGTTGTTGAAATTGTTAGACTCCTTGAGGCTAATGTGAAATTTGAAAAGGATGTCAAGTCCTTGGAAGATTCTCTTGCACATCTCACTAAGTCTCATGATCAACTCCAAGCTCAATTACTAAAAGAGCTTCCTACTTGTTCTCCCATTGCTATTAATGTTGATGCTTCTGCGACTAACTCTATTTCTTGTGAAGCATCCATTTTAAAGGAAAATGTTGAGCTAAGGGTTCAACTTAAATTTCTAACTAGCAATTATGAGATATTAGAAGAAAGCCATGAGAAGCTCTCGAGCTCTCATGAAGATCTTCTAGTATCTCATTATAAGCTAAAGTTAGCTCATGAGGCTATCGCTACCAAGGTAATATCTAGTGAGCCTCATGTGGACAATGGCACAACTTCTACTAAAAATGCTGAAATGCCATGTGCTAGTCCTTCCTCATCTCACACTAATGCTAAATCATATGTTGAATTACATTTTGTGCCTAGTTGCTCTAACAATGAAGCCTCAACTTCCACTAGTACTCGTGCAGCTACTAACCTTGTAGGGAAGACTAAAGAGCACAAGGCACAAGCCACTTCTTTGAAGAAAGATGTGGAGAAGCGTCATAAAGGGAAGGCCACATTTGACAACATGTTGAGTGTGCAAAAATCCCCCAATGACAAGAGTGGACTTGGATTCACCTCCAATATCAAGAACAAGTCCAAGAGTAGCAATAAGAAGGCCCAAGAACAAGTCAATCACTCGGCCAAGATTGTATGCTTCAAGTGCAAAGTTGAAGGGCATCATGTTAGGGATTGCCCAATGAAGAAGAAGCCTCTTAGTGAGAAGCAATTAGGGAAGCGGCCTATTGTTCAATCTCTTGCTCAACCTCGGGTTGAACAAAGGCCACCTCCTAAGAAGACTCAAGTCATTGCTCCTCAAGTTGAGGAGCCTATTAAGAAGAAAGAAAAGAGTCGATATTGCTACTTATGCCGTGAGAAGGGTCACTTTGCTTCTTCATGCACTAATGGTACTCTATCCGATCCCATAATAGTTGATGATGTTTACTCTCTTAGGAAGGATAGGGTTGGCAATGTGTTTGCCAAATATGTGGGGACTCAAAGTGGTGTGAAGAAAAGAACCATTTGGGTTGCCAAGCCTATTGTGACTAACCTCTTAGGACCTAACTTGGTTGGGGACCAACAAGCTCAAACTTGATCAATAGGTTGTGATGAAGGACATTGGAGACTTGGCTATCCTTGAAGAATTAAGGGATCTTCTTGATTATTATTTCCATAAGCCAAGTCATTTGGATTATATTGTCATATCTCATATCCAATGCTCCTTCTTGCAGTAACTTATATTTAAATTATATATATACATTGAAAGTTGCTTGCTCCCTAGCATGTGTTAGTTTTGTTCCTAGCATGTGCTTGTATATGTTGTGCTTATTACTTACCTTGAGAAATCAAGTTTGTGTATGTTAATGCGCGCTCCATATATGTGTAAACTTTGTGTTGAGTCCTATTGGATCTTGTGTTGATTTCAATGGGCTCTTTTGAGAAATTAATGGACTATCCCATTTTGGGGGAGTGATATGCTTTGTGCACTTCACTAACCTAAAAATGTGTGTATATGAGTAACACCACCTAGTATTGATATATCAAGATTATCTAGTAACTATGTGGTGTGTCATGCTCATGAGAAATTCAAATTCTATAATGTCTATTAATTATCTCTAATTGATTTTATTTGCCTCTTGTTAAGAAGAAATGAATTATCACATTGTGGGGGAGCAATACGCTATGTGCATATTACAATCCATAAAAATGTGAACATTTGAGGTTTTCCACCTAGATTTGATATTGTAAATTATCTTATTTCTATGTGGCATATTAACTCGAACAAGTTCCAATTTGCTTTTTAGCTATCTTTGGCTCTTGTTTGTGTGAGTTTGCTTGGTATGGTTTCTCTCTAATATGCATCCCTATATATTATTTGAGAAACCATTTGCTCCATATTATTCTAACCATGGCCTTGCCGGTTGGTTTGAATGGTTGGAACTACCAACAAACCTTATTTAAATATAGTGTTTTTATTTCTTATCTCTTGCCATATGTTTTATCTTGTGAGGATATTCTTCGATACATCTTATCATCGGGAAAATAATTCTAAATGGTCATTGTCCTTGGACAATCCATATTTATGTTTGTGATAGGATATTTTTGATTATCCTTACATTGGCATTGTCTCTTATTTGCCCCATCTCTTGCCAAACTATTTATTTTGACTCCCTTTGCCTTCCTTGCCTCTTGCATGGATCCTAATTCAAATTGGTAGTGTTTAGTGTTGTAAATAAAATATGAAGAGTAATGATCCCTTGAGCATGCATTTTGTATTCAAATGCAAATATCAAAATAATGCATGAATCCTGGGGGAGCATTCCTTTTTATTTAGAACACTATCCTATCTATCAATATTTGATCCTTTCAATTGGCATTTGATTTCTATCATATGTATTTATGGAAGACAAATCTTTTTCTCTTGATGCTTTGTGCCATCATGAAAAGTGTAGAGGGTGTTTGGTTTATTTGGTGTAACCTTGCTCTCTCTTGGGAGTCTTGCTTTCTCATTTCTTGTTTTTATGTTTATCCTATAGAATGAGAAAACCCTTTGAGCATGTCTCTTTCTTTCATCTTATATGCTCATTGGCCTTGCCTAGGTACCTTCAATTGGTATTAATTGGAATTTAATATCTCCTCCATAGATATTTGTTTCAATTGATATTTATTGTGAGAATTTTGATACCTTATTACTTTATTTTACTTTACTTGATTCCGGTCAAGTATTATCCTCTTCTTGGTATCGTGTCTCCTAGTTGGTATCTTATTTTTCAATTGGTGTCTTATCTCTCATATGTTGTTTGATTTGACTCCTATTGATATCACACTTCATGTGTTAATGTGTTTTGGAATCAATCATATGTTGATTTGATTTTTCCTCAATCATGTGTTGATTTGGATTTTGATATAATTTGGACAACCTTTTTGTGTCACACTTTGGTGTGCTCTCTTCTTGGTTTACTTGGTGTTTTGTCCAAATTGTATTTCATTTGGTTCTTGTAAGTCCATGCATGCATATTTACTAGTATATTTACTTTATGGCATGCTAGTCTTTCTTGATCCAATATATAGGGGATACTCCACCAAATCCTAAATCGGCTAAGATGTGCATGAAATTCAATTTCATATCTATATGCACATATTTATGTGGAGTGTTTCCTATGTATTGTAGTGTATCTAACTACTATGGAACCCAATGAGTTTGGGAACCATGTTGTACTTGAATTTTGTTTTAGGTACAATGGAGATGCATTGGATGCTTGCCTCATTTATAAGGAAGGTGTTCTCACCATGTGATTATTGGAGTCAAGCTTTGATGATAAACAAAAATTCTCATCTTCATCATCACCAATGCTATTTCGGTAACAAGTATCTATCCCATGCATATTTTTCTTGTATTCAACCTTGTGTAGGTTGCCCCCCCCTTGGCATGAAAACTTTAAATGTGCAATTGTTGTGGTTTTGGCTTATTTCCTTCACTTGGTATATCTTTGTGATATTTGTGATGAAATTGCAAAAACCTTCCTACAATTGGAATTATTTCTTTGTGATACTTGTCTCCTATCTCAAAGCATTTCCACTATCTCTTGTTCCCTTAGTGATATGTGTGATGCATTTGATGTGTTTGAAGTTCATTTATATACAATGAGATAAATTTGAGCTATGTGCTATGCTTTTAAGCAATAATCTCTTTTTGTATATTCATGACTTCCTTTTGGTTACCATAGTCTCCTTTCTTCGACCATTTTATATGTGCAAGCTTCTTTGTCGATGAATATCATTGTCTACTTAGAAACCTATACATATGAGAGAGGTCACCTTTTATTTGGTATCCTACTTTCTTTCAAGCCACCTTGTCTTTTATCTATAATTCTTTGGTGGCTCCAAGTTTGTCTCGTGAGTGCTTCTCTTATTTCTATTCGCACCTTTGCACACTCACATTCCATTGAAGATCCTTCTCTTCTTGCTCATCACGGTGAGTATGTTGATTTTGTTGCCTAAATGTTTTCACTAGCTCTTGGATTTTTCAATTGGTTTTAGTTTCCAATTAGTATCTTTGAGCTTGTGAACATATTCTTTTTGAAAAATCTTCTTTGTAAGCTGTGTGTGTCAATACTTTATATATAACTTATCTCCATTTGGTTAAGACTATGTGTCTTATCAAATTAATTGTCTTGTCACACACACATACTCTTGGTTGGGCCTTTCTAGATAATTTCTTTTAATTGGTATCTCCTTATGGCTCAACCACATCTTTGGTGCAAGTGTTTTGTTTTGCTTTAATTTTTACATCCTTGCACTTGGTGAGTGTTCTAGATGATTTTGGGGGAGTGAGGATTCCATATTTGTGCACTCCTCAATAGTGCGTGAACATTGGGGAGCTTCTCTATTTTTATTTAGAACTCTCGGTTAGGATCTTCTCGATTGCTCTTCTCCTTGGTGGAGATGTTTAGAATGATTTCATCCTTTTGCAATCTTTGGATCCTCAATATAGTTTGATTTCCTCTATTATTCGTCAATGGATATGTGCATTTGATTTCACTCATATCTTGAGAAATGCATACCTTGTGGAGGAACTCATATTATATTGGCCTTCTAAATTTTTCTTCCCATTTCGGCAATCGATGCCAATGGGGGAGAAGTTTTAGAGGGTTTAAGGGAACTTGGTCTTATGCTTTCGTTTGATTCTTAAGCATTTGCCTCTCATGCTCATGCATCCTTGTCTTGCAAGGTTGCTTAATTCATTATATAAACCCTCTTAAAAGGGATTGTCATCAATTACCAAAATGGGGGAGATTGAAAGAGCATGGTTGCCCCCATGTGTTGTTTTGGTAATTAATGACAATCTCTATGGACTAATGTGTGCTTTGAGTTATATGTGCAGTGTTGGTCCATAAGGAATGCTTGGACTCCATATGTTGGAGTCAAGGCTAAAAGAAGAAGATCATTTGTTGATCAAGGCCAAGGTGTTTCTCCATGAGCATGAATCAAGAGGAAGACCCTGTGTTGCCCATGGAAGATGGCGTCACGTGGAGATCGTCATCAAGTTAAAGGCCAAGTGAAGATATGTCGAAGAGTGCCTCTCCCATCTTGGTGTATGGGGGAGCAATATGCGAGTCTTCACCAAGCGGAGCACAATCAAGAAAGGTGATCCACTTGAGAGTAGATCAAGATCGTCATCATCTAGCTCAAGTGGAATGCGCAAGGCAAATGTATGATCTTGATAGGGTTTCTATTTTACCGGTCTCGCGGTGTAGTTGAGAGACCAGGTTTGTTAGATAGCTAACCGTACTATCAAGAGGGGCTCTCAAGTGAGCTTTAGCGTATCGGTCGTCGAGAGCTCAAACCTTTGCATCCTTGGCATCATCTTTATTGGTTCCTATTTGGCTCTTATCGTGGTGTGGTATTGGTGCTTGTCGTGCTTGTCACGACAAGGCCAAGATCACCGAAAACGGTTTTCATATGTGTCTCCTATTGAGTTTTCGATGGTGGAGTTTTTGCCGGTCCATCTATGCGGAAGATTTCACTCTTCCATTTATTAGCAAAATCTCCCTTGCTTGGTTTCAATATTCTCACATGTTATTTTGTCGTCCTCTTTCCAACAAAGTTGGTTTCATGTCATTCGGACTTCATTTGCAAAAGATATGGTTTTCCGGTTTTTAATAGAAAGGTTTTACCTCTCATCATTTGGTTTTACCATATCTTGTTGAACAATGATGTTTCTATGTATATTCTTGTAGTGCTCGTTGTGACGATTCCAACGAGTCCAAGATTACCGAAAACGGAGTTCGTATGTGGAAGATATTACGTTTTCGGTATCGGTCGTTTTTAAAACAGAATATTATAAAAGAAAAGAAAAAAGGGGGGGCAGCCGGCCTCACCGCCGGCCTGGGCCGGCTCCCAAGCCGGCCCGTTCGGCAGCCACCCCGGCCTCCCTGCCGGCCACTTCCGGGTCACAGGCCGGCTCGGTCTGGCAGGCCCCCGGCTCCCCGGCCGGCCGAGGCCGGCTCACAGGCCGGCGCGGTCGGGTGGGCCGCCGGCCGCCAGGCCGGCCCAGGCCGGGTAGCAGGCCGGCTCTTCTGCCCGGTGTGCTGTCACTTCCCCTGCCGGCTCCCAGGCCGGCCCAGGCCGGGTTGCAGGCCGGCCTGGCAGCTGTTTGCTGCCTTTTTCTTTTTCCAACGGCTCCATTTTGGAGCCCCTATTTAAGGGGTTTCTTCCCCAAAATAAACTCTAACTTTTGCCAACCTCTTGAGCTATTTTCTCCCTCCATTGTTGACCTTCTCAAGCTTGGCTTTCTCTCAATCTCTCCGATATTTCTTGCTACTTTTTGAGAGAAAAGAGAGAGGAGATTTAGATCCTTGTTTCCACCAATTGTTTTCTCCTCTAAGTGAGGAGAACACTTTGGATCTAGATCTTTGGAGTTTCTTGGTGTTCCTCCTTTGTTCTACCTCTCTAATCCCTCCCAAGCATTAGTTGCTTTGGTTGGATTCGGGTTGGAAGAACTTGATCACTTAGTGTGTTCTTGCCATTGCATTAGTTGCATCGGTTTGAGTTCTCCACGGTGATTCGTGGAAAGTGAAGTTGAGAAGCTTGTTACTCTTGGGTACTTTGGTGCCCTAGAGCTTGTTCCTCTAGGGCACGTTGGTACCCTAGACGGTTGTTGATTTCTCGGAGTTTTGGTGGCTCACGGGATTTGTTGGGAGCCTCCAATTGTGGAGTGTGGCTCAACCTTGTTAGCTTCGGAGCTTTGGTAGCTACGAAGACATTGCCGGGAGCCACCAATTGAGTTGTGGTGTGTGCCTCGGTCTTGGGCATCGAGTCTTGGTGGCTCGGTGCATTTGGTGACGACCCTCCAACTTGTGGAGTGAGCTTCACCCTTGTAAAGGTTTTAGTTGTCAACCTCAACGGCAACATAGTGACAAGTGCCTAGCCACATTGGTGGTAAGACACAACGGAGATACGGTGTGCCATATCAAGGCTACTCGGTGTTTCACATTGGTGAACACCGCGCCGCTCCAACGGAGACTAGCTTCCATTGGGAAGTGAACTTCGGGATAAATCATCGTCTCCAAGTGCCTCGGTATTTCTATACCCGAGCTTCTTACGTATGCTATTTACTTTGTGATAGACATTGAGCTTAAAGTCATATACCTTGCTATCACCTAGTTGATTATACTGCTTTGCATAAGTTGTTGGTGCACATAGGTGAACCTAGCTAGTTTAGGTTTTGGCTTGATAAATTAAACATTAGTTTTATTCCGCATTTATTCAAGACTTAACCGTAATAATTTTAAATCGCCTATTCACCCCCCCTCTAGGCGACATCCGTGTCCTTTCACCAAACATATTACCGATGCTCTTATCAAGGCTAGGGAAGAAAAGCTTAAGCTAGAAACCTCTATTCCTAGAAAATTATAAGATGGTTGGGAGCCCACTATTAAGATGAAAATAAATGACTTTGATTGTAATGCTTTATGTGATCTTGGTGCTAGTGTGTCTGTTATGCCTAAAAGTTTCTATGATATGCTTGATTTAAATCCGTTGGAAGAATGCTATCTAAATGTTCATCTTGCCGATTCTTCTAAAAAGAAACCTTTGGGTAGAGTTGATGATGTCCTTATTGTTGTTAATGATAATTATGTTCCCGTTGATTTTATTGTTATGGACACTGAGTGTAATGCTTCTTGTCCTATTATTTTGGGAAGACCGTTTTTTAGAACCGTTGGTGCTATTATTGATATGAAAGAGGAAAATATAAGATTTCAGTTTCCCCTTAGAAGAGGGATGGAACACTTCCCAAGAAGGAGAAAGAAGCTTCCTTTTTAATCAATCATACGGTCAAGCTATATTCTTGATGTTGCAAAGGCCTCTGAGAAAACTTGATATTTGGCATTGCGCCTAGCTAAAAGGCGTTAAAGAAAAGCGCTTGTTGGGAGGCAACCCATCTTTTACTTTCAGTTTGCTTTTTATTTTTGTTGAGTCATGGAGTTGTTGCTACGGTAGCAACTTCATTGTATCTTTTTCTTTTGGTTTTTTGTGCCAAGTATAGCCTCTAATGCATTGAAAGTGCGAGGTGTTGTTTTGCTGTCCAGAAACAGATTTTTATCCTTCACTATACGAAAATCTAAAAATCACCTGAATTTTATATTTTTCTGATATTTTTAGACAGCAAGCCTAATACTTTTATCTATCTTTCGTTAGTTTTGCGTTTTCTATCCAACATCATGGCCCACCGCTCCCCGACAAGCGAGACGGAGGTCTACCTCTCCAGCTTGAGCTCCTCCACCTGCTTCAGGAGGGGCTCGATCTGCTGGAGCGTATCATCACGCTCCTTGCGCGTCTGCTCCAGCTCCGCCAGCGCCAGGTTGCGCTCCCCCCGCGCTGCGTCAGCCTCCTCGCGGGCGGAGTTGCGCTCCCCGCGCAGCCGCTGGGCCTCCTGCTTGGAGAAGTCCAGCTCCTTCTTCAGCCCGCGGACCTTGTCCGCCTGGCGTGCCTCCAGCGCCTTCAACCTTTCGGTGAAGGTGCCGCGCTCCTGGGCTCGAATATCCTTGGCCTTCTGGCTGAACTCCGCCTCCAGGGCGTCCCGTTTCTTGACAAGGCGGGCGTCCGCGTCGGCGTGGAGTTTGCTCTCCCTCCGGCCGAGAGCCTCCTGGCGGGCGACCAGGACCTCCTCGAGCTGCTCCAGGCGCGCCCGCTCCATCTGTTGCTCCGTGGCGGTACGCGAGAGCTCGCGCTCGCGCAACGCAAGCTCCCTTTCCGCGTCTAGGGCGGCCTGGAGGCGCGCGTCCGCTTCAGCCTCTCCTCCCGCTGCGGTCACCAGGGCCGCCACCGTCGCCGCTGGAGTCCCGTGCTTCGCCGCCGCCGCCGCCAGGCGTCGCCATTCGGCCTCATGCACGGCGCGCTCCGCCGCGAGACGCTGGCGCCCGGCCTCAAGCTCGACGAGCCCCGCCGCAGGGCTCCGAGACGTCGCCGTGAAGGCCGCCGCCGGTGTGGGAGTAGAGTTGAGACAGATTTATTTGCCCGGACGCCGCTCCCGCCACCCAAATGACGTACCACAACAGACAGAACCAAACCCTAACTACTAGGCCAGAACGAAGAGATGAGAACCCCTCTCCCTCCTGCCGCCAAGACGGCAAGCGGAGGGAGAGGGGACCAACGATCCGGCCGGTGACGATCTGGGGAAAGTTTCTTGTTCCGTCGCCGCCGCCGCCTGGGTTCTGCGGGAAAGAGAAAACGACTAGGCAATGTCTGTTTCCTCGGTGGATTGGGGGCCTATCGTTTACTGCTGGCGTTTTTTGCTGTTTGCGTCAGGACGTTTCATCCCGATTGATTTTCGCTGATTTTTCTGGTGCGTGGTTGATCCGATATGTAATGCCCGATCTTGGGAAAAAACGAGATCACGAGAGGTAGGAGAGAGATAATTAGCGATCAAATAAATCCATCTTAACCCCAATCGGTTATGCACGTTGCGACGGAATTGTTTTCTACGTTGTACTCCCAAAGTCCCAATTGCAGTACTATAGTCGGTACAAAGTCCCAATTGCAGTACTATAGTCGGTAATACTAAACTTACAGACAAAATCTTACGGGACAAAACTTACGGACTTACGTGTCTAGATGTGATTAGTCCCCGACACCCCTTCACCCCCCGTGAATTCTCCTGGCGGCCCAGAAACAAGGGCTATAGTAGAGGAATGCTACACCTACGGATTTATTTTACGGATGGATTACGGGATCAGGTGAGGAAATCAGGGAGTGGTCCACCAGGAGAATTCACGGGGGGGGGGGGGGGGGGGGGTGAAGGGGTGTCGGGGACTAATCACATCTTGACATATAAGTCCGTAAGTTTTGTCCCGTAAGATTTTGTCTATAAGTTTACTATAATGGTACAACTACGGACAACATGTACGGAATGGCAGGTTACGGACAGACGTGGCAAAATTTATTTGGGGGGGGGGGGGGGGGCGCGAACGGACCCCAGCGAAATCGCGCGGGGGGGAGTAAAAAGGGGACACGTAATCCGTACCTGCTTTCCGTAGGTGTGTTCTGCGTAGGTTTAGCATCTCCGTTTCTGGGCTGGACCTAAAGCAAAAGGAACGAGCGGACGCCGCCATTTCCCTCTCCGTCTGTTTAAACGATTCCGTTCCTCCTGAGACGCGCATTGCAGCGCAGTGGCTTGGCTCGGCAGTGGCCGGCCAGCCCGCCCGGGTTTGATCCCTGCAGGGACAAATATCGGACGTCTCACCTAAAAGTCTCCTGCCTCCCATGCATGTGTATGACAGCGATAGTACTCTTTCAGTGCGTGGTGTATAGCTTAGCGTTTGCTTGTGCACTGGGCGTGCGTGTGTGAGTGTGGTGTGTGTACGTGTATGAGCAGATACTACAGCTGTATTGTACAGAGGCCTAAAAAAAATTCCATTCCTCCTCCGTTCGCGTGCGCGTCCACGCTGACGCCACCACTACGTCGGATTACGCGGAGGAAAAGATCGAAACCAATCAAGGGATCTTGGTGCTTGCCAGTTCTCGGAGGAACCACTGCCACCAGCGCGGCGGCCTTCGGTGCTTCTTCGGAGTCGATCCTGTCCTCGCGGAGCCGCTTCGGGCATGGGGAATTGCCGGAGGAGAGTCCCGCTCCTGTGCTTCCTGCTCTGGTTCCTGGCGGGGTTTGAGCCGTGCGCGTCCCTGAACCACGAAGGTACCGGAATCGTGGCTTTCGATTGCTTCTCTGGCGGCGGCGACCTTTTTCTGAGTCGCGGCAGTTGTCGAAGTCCGGGCGTAGGCTCCTCGACGCGCCATGCGGAAGGCCCGAGAAGAGGCCGAGGCTCCATCCTCCAGAAACCTCGGCCCAAAGGGACATTCTATCTAGATACTGATTTTCCGGTCTATCTCCCTCGTTCCCCCTGCCCGCTCCCGCGAGCGGCAGGGCGGAACCCTAATTTTCCCCGCCGCCAGCTCCTCCCCCGTCCTCCCCTCCCCTGCCGCCGCCAGAGGGTGTCGCCGGGCGAAGCCCGGAGGCGCCGGCGGCGGCGGGACCCTCCCTCCCTCTCGCGTGGTGGTGGTGGCGCGGGTCTCTGCGGCCAGCGAGGGCGCGGCGCTGGTCGGGGGCGCGGCTGCGCGGCGGCTTCGACGGCGGTGTGGCGGCTCGACGTGCGGGGCGCGTCCAAGGTGACGGCGGCAACGACGTCGGCGGCGGGCGGCGCGAGCAAGATCTACCTCGACCTGAAGATCCCGGGTGCGATCTGGTGCGGGGCGCGCGTGACCCCGCCTCTGGCGTGGGTCGACGGCTTCGGCTGGCTCCTGGCAGTGGGTGGGTGGCCGGACGGCGTGCTGCCGCGACAGGTCCGGAGCAGGGGCTCCAGATCCCGTCGACCCCTTCCTGCTGCCCCAGATCCACGGCGCCGACGGCCATGGGGGCCGTAGGTCGCTGATTTGGAAGGGGATCCCTTGTCTCGTCGTCTCTCCGGTCTCCGGGGACCTCGCGACGGTGACTCCCGGTGCTCTTCTCTTGTCTTCGGTGTTCTTTGCTTGGATCCCGGGGCGGCGGCCCCGGTCGGTGGTGAGTCCTGTGGTTGGCGGGCGTGCCAAGGGCTCTGGTGCTGGCCGGTCTCCATGGTCGTAGGGACGACGTGGTGCCGGTGAGCCGCGTGGTGTGGGGTGTGGACTGCTGAGCGCCATTGCCGGGGTAACCCCTGCCCTTGGGCCTCGACGGCGGCGTCCGTGGACGTCGTCCCCTTCTTGAAGGCGTCGATGTGGCGGTGCTCGGTGTGTCTACGTGCTCCGGGTGAAAACCCAAGATCCTCGGATCGGGCGGTAGCGGCGCTTCTGCGTCGTGATCTTCTTGAAGATGCCGCCTTGGAGTCCCACGACGCGCGGCTCTCCGATGGTTGGGTGGTTCCACCCCACTCTCCTCGGGAAGGCTTGCTTCGTGTTCTGCCGTCTCGTTTCGTCTGGCTGATCTCTGGCGCTGCTCCTCGGTGGTGAGGCGTTGGCTGATTCCTGGAGGTGACCGGTCTCTGGTGGCGTTCCCTGCGTCGGAGGAGATAGCTCGATTGGTCGCTGTCGGCTCGCCTTCGGGAGAGTGCCGGTCCGACATGCAACCCGTCCTTGCGTTTGCTCCTCCCTTGTGTAGGTTTCTGTAATGGTCGCCGGCGGTCTCGCGTTTCCGGTTGTAGTGCCTTGGCTAGGCTTGTTCGTGTGTGAGTTGGCAGTTCTGCCTTGTTTTGCTGGGTTCAGCACCGTGTATCTGTTTCGCCGTTTGGCGCTATTCATTTATCGCCGGGCCTTTGGCCTTTTATCTAAAAAAAAAAAGATACTGATTTTCCAGGAACTAGGCTCGCTACTTTGGTGCTTGCACCTCCGTTTCGCCACGCCCAATCCACGTTCCGTTCCAACAACCATTCCGTTCCATTGACTCTACACGGGATAAACAATGCACTGAACAAGTCAATGTTACCCAAATCGGATATGCACGTTGCGACGGAATTATTTTCTACGCTGCACTCCCAATTGCAGTAGTATAGCCCTCGTTTCTGGGCTGGACCGAAAGGAGAAGGAACGAGCGGGGACGCCGCCATTTCCCTCTCCGTCCGTTTGAACGATTCCATTCCTCCTCCCACCTCCGCGTGCGCGTCCACGCCACCGCCACCACCACTACGACGGATTACGCGTCCCTCCCACCGTCACCGCCACCACCGCCATCCACAACCACACCGCACCGCCTCCCCTCCCCCCTCTTCGACTCCTCTTCGTCAGCGCTGATAGCTACTACTTTTCTTCGGATTCCCCCGGAGACCAGGCTCTCCTTCTCGCGGGAGGGACGCAGCGATTCGGTCCCTTGTTTGTTCGCCGAGGTCTTGATTCTTTCCTGGCGGCTTCTCCGCTGGTTTCCCTCTCCTCCTCCTCTCTCTCTCTCTCCGCGCTTAATCCGCTCCCGCTGTTTCCGGCCCCAGTCAGCCCGCATTCTAAGTCGAGTCGCTCGAGCGGAATTACGGATCTTGCTGCCAGTTCTCGGAGGAACACCACCACCAGCGGCGGCCTTCGGTGCTTCTTCGGAGTCGACCCTGTCCTCGTGGAGCTGCTTCGGGCATGGGGAATTGCCGGAGGAGAGTCCCGTTGCTCTGCTTCCTGCTCTGGTTCCTGGCGGGGTTTGAGCCGTGCGCGTCCCTGAACCACGAAGGTACCGGAATCGTGGTCTCGATTGCTACTTCAATGGCGGCCGCGACCTTTTTTTTTTGGTTTCGACTCTTACTTAGGGTTTCGTTTGTCTGGATTTGCAGGGCTCGCTCTTCTGAGGTTTCGTGAGATGGTGGAGGCCGATCCGCGTGGTGCTCTGCTGGATTGGGATGAAGGGGACGCTAGCCCCTGCTCTTGGTTTGGCGTGGAGTGCTCGGATGATGGACGGGTCGTTGGCCTGTAAGTCGCCTTTTGCACCGCAAATGATGGAGCACGAAATCCCCTTTACCATTTCTACTTATCTGCAAGGAATGAACGCCTGAATTCGACTGTTAAGTACTGTAGAATACAAAGAGTAAATTTATATTTTACTTGCTTAGGTTTGTATTTGTGGCCATTAGCAGAATCATATTGTGTTCTCTTGCATCGTTGGAAGGATGAGTGACATTTTCTTGTTCTGAAATAAGACAGACATTTCAACGGCATTTAGGGAGCATCCTTCTATTTCTAAATGCTTGACGTTTGCAATAGCTCCCTATGTTCTGATTGATCATATATATGGTTGATGTTTTGGCCTAAATTTGTGCGTGCAATTGTTGTAGGAACTTGCCAAATCTTGGTCTGAAGGGCATGTTACCTCCGGAGATCGGACAGCTTACTTCTATGCATTCTCTGTAAGCATATTATGCTCTTATTTCCTTCAATAATGTTATTTTTGAAACACTTTGTTTTTCTTTGTTGCCTGGAAACACTTTGGTTTGAGGATAGTCTGATAGTATTTGATATTTCTGAAACTACCACTGAATCAGAATCTTTGATCTATGCTTTTATGTAGCGTGCCTCGATGAGGCTTATCAGACGTTCAGTTAGCATGTTGTATATTCTTTTGAGCTTTCAATCTGGGCACCCTAGTTAGCATGTTGTATATTCTTTCTTGGAATCTGATTGGATACAAGACATGTGTTTCTTCTTGAAGGGACGTCTTGTGAGAGGGGTGTGGAATAGTTTATCAGACATCGAGTTGTTCGAACCAAGAAGAACACTTTCAATTTAAAACAAATAAGTAAAACGTGCTTGTGGCCATATAAATCTGCATGGATCTAATTTATATATATGATTGTTTGGTAGGAAATGGTCTCTGAATTACTAACGAATAAATTTTGTTCTTCATATCATTAATAGAATCAGGAATCTATCTGTTGGACTATATACACCCATTCAGGCATTCACCGAGAAAGCATCTTATATCTACAGATATTATTTTTTGTGTATGTTATGCTTGTGTTACTTGTGAAATGGTATTCAGCCTTCATTATTGTTCTGACATATTTTTCTTCCATCCAAACAGCGTACTGCACAAGAACTTTTTCTATGGTATTATCCCTACAGAGATAGGAGATCTGCTGGAGCTGAAGGTGTTGGATCTGGGGTACAATAACTTCAATGGACCAATTCCATCAGAGCTAATAAACATTTTATCCCTGGAGTTCATGTGCGTGAGAACTTTGATATGTTCTTTTTCTTCCATCTCAGTTTAACTTCAAAATTTGACTAACTTTACTACTTAATTTCAGCTATCTTAAAGGAAACAAATTTTATGGTGGTTTACCTCTTGAATTAAATGAGCTCATCAGTCTGTGCGAGTCTCATGTTTACCAAGACAGGACTTTGTCAAATAGGATGTCCACTGCAAGGTTTGTCTAAGCTGCTTCCATTCCTGTTAAATGTGTGATCGTGCAAGGATTGAGTTGAGATTCAAATCAAACAGGGGTTAGAGCAGCAGCAGCTTGAATTCCATTAAAAAAAATCCTGCAACCACATGATTTCAATGATATCTGAAATATTTGAGAATTATATGTTTCAACTTAAGAAACGTTAGAGAAAACTAAACTTCTTTTAGAAACTGCCCCTCTGCAAAAAGAGTAAACTGTATTCCAGTCTTTCACGGCAATCTAAGCCTACTCAACGCCACAAATGGATGTATGGCTGCTGAATGCTCCTTTTACTTGAACACCAGTAAGGTAGTAACTACGAAGACCGATGCAAATATTTTGTTGTGAGGACTAATTATATAATACATTTCTAATATTCAGTACTTTAGTCCATGGCATGAGATAACATTACTTGTTTACTAATATATTTGATTTGGTCTATAAAGGGTTCATGATTGATGGAACTTTCATTGAACATGTTTTTGTTAGGGATTATCTAGGAAGGACAACGTGCAAATTTTACTGATTTATTTTCCGATTTTTTTACTGCAAACTCAATTGTTTGTTTCCCTTAACGTTCAGTTATTTATGTAGGATTAAGGAGAATGCTGCAATTAGAAGACTTCTAGCAAGCAAACAGACACATTCTCCGAAGAACGAGATGCTTGGATCTGAAAATTCTGTACTGGAACCATCAGAGGTGAACCCTTTTTTCTCAATCGAAGATCCCCGCAAAAATCCAACAGCACCACCTTTTCCCCCCAAACATGACCTAGCTGGACGAAGTCCTCCCCTGGCACCACCCCCTTCTGACATGTCCCTTCCGTTGCCCCTCCTGTATCTCCCAACAAAGAGCAAGCTGCAAGCCAAGAGAGCAAGGGCAGTTCTTCCCTAGCGAATGCATTAATAGGAGCAGCAATTTGTTCTGTTGTTCTATCCTTGTCAGCTGCAATATATCTTTGCTACCGCCGCAGGAAGACTAGCATTGTTGTGCCTGTATCTTCAAGTAGGCAATTGCAGACTGAGACTACTGTCCTGGGAGGTTAGTATGCTGGCGCATTTGTTTTTCTTGGTTTATTTTTTAGTAATATTCCATAGTAAACTGCATTTTGTGATTTTTCCATATTTTGCAATAGTGTGTGGTTCTTTTAACACACACAACGAAAATTTACAGTTGGCTTCTACTTCTGTTTTGCAGGCATAACTTTGTTCAGACGGTCAGAACTCGAAACAGCATGTGAAGATTTCAGCAACGTAATTGGTACAGTACCTGGATGTACATTGTATAAAGGAACCCTCCCATGTGGAGCGGAAATAGCTGTTGTGTGTACATTGATAAAATATGCCTATGGGTGGTCTCCTATAGCTGAAGCACAATTCAAGAATAAGGTATGTAACTGTTTTTTCTGTTCAATTGTTTTCTCATCTAACCTAGATATGATGTGGTATTCTAGGTTGAATTCTTGTCACAGTTCTGGTCTCTAACCTAGGTATGATGTGGTATTCTAGGTTGAATTCTTGTCGCAAGTGAACCATACGAATTTCATGAAACTTGTGGGTTACTGTGAAGACGAAGAACCATTCACCCGAATGCTGGTGTTTGAATATGTTTCAAATGGATCACTATTTGAGCACTTGCATGGTAAGAATTTCCAGGTTCATTTTGTTATTCTTCTTGCCAGTCTGACTCATTGTACAAGCAGTTATTATGCTCCTATCACTGATTAATAAAATTGAAACATTTCTGTTGCAGTTCAAGAGGCAGAGCAACTGGATTGGCAGGCACGCCTACGGATAGCAATGGGAGTAATATACTGTCTGAACGACTTGTACCAGCAGATTCCTCCGGTGATCCTAAGAAATCTAAACTCCTCATGCATATACCTGACTGAAGACAACGCTGCTAAGGTTTCAGACATCAGTTTTAGCGGTGACATGAAAGACAGCGAAGATGAATTCGATGAGCCTGACGAGTGCGCCATAGTGTATAAGTTTGCCTTGCTTGTGCTTGAGATGATCTCTGGAAGGCGTCCGTTTTCAAATGACAACGGGCTCCTGATTCTGTGGGCCCACCGGTACCTCACCGGCGAAAAGCCCTTGGAAGGTATGTTCGACCCAACACTCAAATCAGTCCCCGAGGAGCAGCTCAGAGCACTCACAGAGCTGGTAAAATCGTGCATAAACGATAACCCTTGGCTGAGACCGACAGTGGCAGAGGTAACCAGAAGGATGCAAGAGATCACTGGGTTTTCTCAAGATCACTCCACCCCGAGGAACAGCGCATTGTGGTGGGCTGAACTTGAAATCCTCACGTCATAGTTGGTATATAGTCCTAGTGGAATGGAGAGGGATTGCCTTGCAGTAATACTGTCCATTTGATAGAATGAACATAGAAAATTGTACAGTTTGGTGTTCTTTACTCTTTAGGCAGGGCATACAGTTGTACAGATATGCCTGCACTGCACTGACCATTCTTTCGTTCTTTAGTATGCCTTTTCCCTTTTTAGAAGTGAAATTTCACTTGGAAATCCTGTGGAGTTTGTACAGTGGCAGGATATGCCAAACAAGTGCGAACAAAGTGAACAAAATATACGTTTGAAGAGTTCCACATTGAAATGATTTGTTTCAACAGTGAAGAGAACAGAGATACCTCGAGAATGAATTAATGGTTTATTGTACATCTATAGATTACTTGAAGAAAGTCGAAGGAATATATATGTGCAGTTTTTGGCTCTCGTGCTGAACATAAAACCTCATCATCTTTTGTTATTCACGGTATTGCTCCCGCGCGCGTGACGGAGCCACGACTCGGACGGCGGCGTCAACGTGAGTTGCATCCTCCCGGATGTCGAGTGCAGAGGCGAGGGTACCGCTACCGCCTTGCCGCTCCTCCTCTCCCTGCTCATCATCCTCGGGCCGCCGCCGCCGTCAGTCGCCGAACGTGCCAGCCTGCTTAGCGCCTTCCGGGCATCGGCGCAGTACCTCCTGCTCGTGCCAAGGATCGACCTGCCCAGCCCGGGACCACCGGGACTCGACCACTCCCCGCGGCTACTGCTGCTGCTCTTCTCCTCGTACCAGTTCGACAGGTCGCCGTTCCGTGGCCCGCTCTCCTTCACCATGACGTCGCCCAGCGTGCTGCTCCGGCGAGGAGTCCGGGGACGCGCCGGGCTCCACGGGAACCCGCAGAGCACCGGCTTCACGCTCCAGGGGAAGAGCACCAGGAACCCGCACGCCCTCGGAGGATACATGTCGTCGTCGCCTCGCGCCTCCTCGTCGTGCTGCGCCTGTCCTGCGCTCTGTCGCGGCGGGGTGTCCTCCTCCCAGCTATCCTCCCGCTGGTGAGCGGGAGCGTGGAGCTCGTGGGCTGGGGCGCGGCAGCACGGCGTGCGCACGTCGCGCCTGGCGTGGGCCGGCGGCGCCACATCCTCGGCGTCGTCGTGCTCCGAGCGGTGCGCGCGGCGGCCACGGCGCGGGGACCTCTTCGCGCGCTTCTTCTCCGTGGACGTGGTGGCGATGGCGTTGGCGGCAGGGAGGAACCGGTCCATGATGAAGCTCGACAGGCGGCGCGACGCGGCCCCGCTGTCGACGGAGAGCGCGGCGAGCCGGTCGGACGACGAGATCCTGTCGAGCGCGTCGGAGAAGGTGGTGTCCTCCTCGCTGCCGCCGCCGCCGCCGCCGTCGTCGCTGCTCGTCGCGTCGGTGGTGGCGGTGCCGTAGTACGCTGCTGCCCGGGCGTGGCACGGCGTGCCCATGCCGATGCCGCCGCGGCGCCGCCCCGGCGGCGGCCTCGGGGGCAGCACCTCTCCCTCGAACTTGCCGCCGAACGCGCTGGCGCTGCGGGCCTTGGGCACGCCCGGGGAGCTCTCCCAGGAGAAGGGCACGTGCGTGCGCTGCGGCGACGGGGCGCGCGCGCTGCGCGGCGTGCCCGCGGCCGACCCGCAGCACGAGCGGCGCGGCGTGGGGAGCGGCGAGTCGAGCAGCTGCGCCACAACGTGCCCGTCGCTCGCCTTGCGCCGCCTCCGCCCCTGATGCTCCCCAGAGGCGCCCCTGGCCGTGACGATCTCCATGCCGGCGTGCGAGCTGACCTTGCGCGGCCGGCCGGCGCAGTCGGCTAGCTAGTCAACCACCGCTGCTACTCCCGCGGCGACCTTGCGCTGCTGTGCATGCAACCGTGGTGTACGATCGGGGGCGCGTATAAAAGGCGGCGTGGCGAGGTGGTTGCAGCGGGCATTGGCGCGATGGAGCACACCGGCAAAGGTGACGCGACGCAACGCTAGTGGTTGAGAGAGCTGGAGTTGGTTCGGCCGGCGTGTAGGAGCTCTGTCGCTCTACTTCTCGTGATGCCGTTTATAGGCCTCGTTTGAGGTTGCCGAAAGGGATGGGAGCCGCGATTCCGGTGGAAGCTTTAGGCCCCCGTTTTGGAACGGGTGACATTTTCGTTCGTGGAATTCCGGCGTAATTTGCTTCAAATTTCCACGTTACATGATGGGCCTCAACAATTCAGTTTTTTTTTTTTTTTGCACGATGCATCACATTTGGCACTAAATTTTACAAGTTCTCTTAAAATTAATCATGAATTTCATACTTTGATCGCTTAACTATGCAGTCATCTAACACCACAACTTTGGCAAAAGACTCTTGAATTTTTTTTTTTGAATTTTAGACATAATCCCTTCATGTTTAAGTCATTATGAAGCATTGGCATCATAACACTTATCCTAGCACCGCCACATGCCCACATATTTGATGTGGAATAGTTATATTTCAAACATGGGTGCCACCCGAGTGATAAAGCCCTTCATGTTAATTGTAAGTGTACTCAAATGCGTGTGATCTCATACATTAAAATTCACCAATACACTTTCAAAAATAAATTTCACTAAAGCTTGTTAGGGAGAACCTCATCCGATCCAACTTTTTAACCCTTTGATATGCTTTAAGATTCGGGTGATTGTTCTTTCACCGGGCGACACATGAACTTGCAAGAGCTATGAGCCTACGACACGTGTATGCCATAGGCAGAGGAGCGGAGATGGATGTGCGAGGTCTGAGCTAATGCTACCTCACCCAAAAGGTTTGGGGTTCAGAGTGAGAAGGTCACCGTCATCGGAGAAGATCGATCATGTGTTTTGTGGCTAGGGGGGTGGCTTGGGCGATGATGATAGATCAACAATGATGATGTTCAGTTAAGACATGGTAGCACGATAATGGCATCAACCGTGAGCATGGTTGGATCGGTAGTGGATTAGTGCCAACATATGGTTCGACAAGGACTAGAGGACGACAATATGTGTTGATGTTACTTGGAAGAAGGAAGAGGCGACATTGCAGGAAATGAGAAATTTAGGGTTGACTACAAAACCCTCCAATTGGCAGGGGGGTGGCCGGGTGGGTGTGGGAATCCATGTGGATTGTGCCACATGGATCCGGGCTCGGGAGGGTTTATTAGAGATTTTACTTCACTCGAGTAGGACGAGGCACGATTAGTTAGTGGTTAATCACAGCCTCACAGGCCGACAATCCTAGCTAACGGTAGCATCCGGTCACTGGCATTCCATCTGCTCTGCACGAAACGGAGGGCAACTCAACGGCAGTACTACTGCTTCTGGCGACCTGTTGTTTTTTCCTGAAGTACACAGTATGGAGGTGTTAAATGCTGATGCTACCAGAAGCATTTTCCGGAAACACCATCGCGACAGAAGATGGCTGTAATTGTCTGCTGTCAGCCACTATTTTTAAGCCGCTGTCCTAGATTATATAGGCGAGGAGCTCACAAAGCGTTTGAAACAATCGCATGATCCTGTCTTCACCGAGTGGAGACCTGGAGAATCTGATCCCGTGCCGGCGGCCGGTGCGCCCCACTGACACATTAAGTTCTACTACAAAGAAGCAATGAATTCCTGATTTTTTATGTAAATACCAAGTAAGAAAACATACACGTCAAATTTGGAAAATCTTGAATTTGTTTACGCACTGTTCTAACTATACACTAACTCAGTTTGTAATTTATCTCCGTACGGTAGATATTTTCACTGAGTTTCATATTTATGTTTGTTTATTTGTTTCTGCGTGCCTATTTTTTCGCATTTCGTTCTGAAATTTACTATTGTATGGTTTTTGTACTAAACATGCTACACCACAAGTTGAACAAGTTTGACAAAAAACTATTTATTTTGTTTGATTCAGTGCCACACTTGTACCGATTCCTTTCCTATATCACTATATGTAAGTATGACAAAACTGAGAGGGGCGTTTTGGTGCCCGGGCTCATATGAGTCCGGTTTTGTTTCCGATTTTTTTAAAATAATAAATGCTTCGAAAAATTCTGAAACAAATTGGACATGAACATATTGAAGTATTCAACACTCGTGTAAAATTTCGACAGAAAATATCAATTTTTGCGCCCTTTGTAAAAAAGACAAATATGTCTTTTTGAATAGTGGACTGTTCACCTATTTTGTCTGTCAGATTTTTGTCTTTTTTGCACAGGGCGCAAAAATTGATATTTTCTGTCGAAAATTTACACGAGTATTGAATACATGAATATGTTTCCGCATATTTTTTTTCAGATTTTTTTGAAGCTTTTTTAAAATTCAAAAAAATCGGAAAAGCAGCCGGGCTCAGATGAGCCCGGGCACCGAAGCGGATTTCCGGACAAAACTCTTTTAGATGTGAAAAAACATGGCGTCAATTTCGATATTTCTTAGAGGTGCATGGTAGTTTTATTCATCCAAGAGTTTTGTGACGATAGAAATGATATCATAGGATACCACAAAACACACGTACGGACGTACCTACCTGTGGTAAGAGTAAGACTGAATTTCGAGCCGAACCGAGCCAACACACGGTGGTGGCTAACTTTGAGCGAGTGACATGCGGAACCTACACATGGTGGTCCTCATGTGTGAGTGACTCAATGTCACCTGATTTTGTCTTCCACAAATTAGGCAGTCCCATGTACCGCCATACGTCACCCGGATACTAGACACATTTCCGAACATGTCAGACACACTATCGAACCGTCTGGTGGAGATGCTCTAAACCCTACGATAAGTGAAACGGAGTATAGGTGGTCCCAAAGTAGTACGGTAGTAGGCTTAGAGAGGGGGCAGCGTATATCTCGACATCCTATGGGTTGACGAAGTCGTTTTACGGAAAATCGACCTTTTTTTGTTGTGTGTAAAAAATATAAAATTTGAATTAAAAAGGCTTTTAACAAGATTTTTTAAATCTTTTTTAGACAGCCCACAAAAATTTATCGGTTTTGTGTGAAATTTGGCATGTGCAAATAAAATATGAGATGTTCACGCCAAAGTTTTGTTTGAAATTTTTTGACGTTCTAAAATATTTTTCAGATGATAGGATCATATGCTCTTATGTGTAAAAAGAAAAAAGAAATTCGCGCCTAGAGAACCCATCTACACGGGTGAATCGAGGTTACAATACAAATCGACATCAGGAAATGTCGTCAGCTTGGTAAGCACGAATTGATTTTTCGGAATAAATATAAAAAAATGGAATAGAAAGCTTGTCAAGCACGAACTACTCCATAGTATTTTTGGAATAAATGCAGAAAACCGGAATAAAAAAAGCTTGGTAAGCACGAACTAGTATTGTCGGAAAAAAAGCTTGGTAAGCACGAAAGACGGCATCTAATAAAAACCAAAAAGAAAAGGCACGGAAACCTCTCTCCCCTTCCCTTCCCCCAAACCCCAACCATGGCCGACACCGCCGAACCCGCCGCCGGCGAAAACCCTAAGGGCGCCGGAGCCCCCGTGCCCGAGCCCTGGTCTGGATCCAATGGCGAGACGGCCGAGGAGGAGTACGAGTACGAGGAGGTGGATGAGGAGGAGCTGGACGGGCCGGAGGCCGACGCCGTCGAGCGGGAGAAGGTGCAGTCCGTGTTCCGGAGGCTCTCGTCGGACCCCGTGGGGATCCGCGTCCACGACGTCATCATCAGGGGCAACGCCAAGACGCGGGAGGAGCTCATCGAGGCGGAGGCCGCCGACATCCTCCGCGCCGCCACCACCGTGCAGGACCTGCTGCGCGCCGCGAGCGAAGCCAGCGCGCGGCTCCGCGGGCTCGATGTCTTCGACGCCGTCAACATCACGCTCGACGCCGGCCCGCCCGAGCTGCCAGGCACCGCCAACGTCGTCATCGAAGTCGTCGAGGCCGCCAGCCCCGTCACGGGTAACGCCGGGGTCTACTCCAAGCCCGAGGTGCGCTCTCCACTTGGTTCGATTTGTTGGTGATTTTGCATTGGATGGTCTAATTGCGTGTGGCTATAGACTTAGAGCAACACTTGTTTGGTACCACGAGACCTGTGGATTGAGATCTAGATTCGTTGTTAGCCCATTGTTAGAATCGTTTCTTCAGAATTGTTCATCTTTCAAGATGTGTTCTTATGATTAGATTGGTAGTATTATGTTTCATTAGTCATCACGAGATCCTGTTAGTTGGACGCACAACACTACTGGGAATTGTATTGGTGCGACGAAGGGTGCTGAATTACTGAAGGATGATGTAATGAAAAACTGGATAAGTAAATTACCAATCTCTTCAGGTAGCCAGGTAGTAGCATTAGGCTGCTAGACTTAGCTGAAGGCTCCAGATTAACTATAATGCTGCCATCAGTAGTTTTTCTTTTTAAATACATGATAAACTTACAAATGTGAAGTAATTGAACACATAGAGCTCTGTAAGTAAGAAAGAACACCTGGAGCACTTTGATATGAACTAAAGTAGAATTCTACATGTAACGTATTAGTCTGCTTGGACATCATATTTGCAGATAATCGATCCCAATTAGTTGGAGCTAAATTGTATGATTTAGATTGTTGGAGGTTGAAACATTGAAGAAGCATGAAGCATGCAAGATATTATATCAGTGTGGGAATGCTAGTAAAATCTATATTATAATACACGATAAATGCTCAGCTCGAGCATAAAGACATACTTTGATACTTGGGCAAATACATGGGCCCTGATGCACACGCAATAATGTTAACTGGAAACAATTAGACTTTTCACGTCCTACATACTATAGTACTGTATTATGCATGACTCTTTCCTGGTGTTTACTGAATTTTGTGGCCCTCCACCACCTAGGTAACAGTGGGATAGACAATGGGGATACGGTGTAGGTGTAGGGTGCTCCTGAGCCCGTCTACTATCTTCATCTCCAAAAAGCCCGAGAGAATTTGACCTTGATATCATCCTAGTTACTACTCTGAGCATGTTAAACGAGAAACTGATTTAGTCTTCATGTTATCATTTACGTTTATTCCTCAATCCTCACAGCTGGTAGCCAGTACATCATCCATTAAATTGTTCAATTGCAATGAATATGAGTCAGTTAATAGTTAATCCAATCTGTGGTAAATCGTGGCTGATAGATGTTTATACAGAGAGTATGTTTAGCTGACCATAACAGACTTCACCTGGCAACTTGAGGCTTAGTTTATAGTTTGAGACTTAATCCACGTCAATACCTGGTTTGAATAGTGTGGTACATAAACAAAAAATACGAAGGATTTATTTATCTGATTTAGAGGGCAGCTTTGGGAGTCAAGATGTGAGTTCCGTTGGAGTTCGGCATGCAACTTTCACAATTATCGATCAACTTGTTTGTTTGGCTCTTCTGCACAATCTCCTAATGTTTTTAACTACTGCAAAATAAAAACTGCGAATGGTTTTAACAGTTCCTTTAAGTACTGAACAAAAGTCTGCAGTTACTAAGGTTCAGCATAGTTTTCACTGTGCCCTGATCCAAATATTTATTTGTTGGGATCAATTGTTTCAGAGGAATAACTAAAACCATGCTACCATGCATTTTGCTAAAATAATTTTTCTGTTGGTAAGTGCTTGACTCATTTTGTTTCATATAGGTAGTTCACTTTATCCCGTACTTATACTTTGGTACAACTATAAGTTTATAGGTCATGATCTTACTACCCCTATATTGTCGGCACCATAAGGGTAGCAAAGTTATCCCCTGTTGTGATTATCTGCATGGCACAACCATATAAACTTCCACTTAACTATTTTAGAGGTTTCCACTTCTGATGTGTGGATGTGTATTCATACGTTTTTTAGGCAAGAGCTTGGTCACTTGAAGGGGCTCTTAAGTTGAAGAATTTGGCTGGCTATGCGGACATCTGGGATGCTTCAATTGCATATGGTTGGGACCAAACATCAGAGGTTGGTGTTGGAGTCTCGCTACCAAGATTTAAATCAATACCAACGCCCTTGATGGCTCGGGCATCATTGTTGTCACAAGATTGGCTGAAGTTCTCATCATACAAGGAGCGCCTACTTGGTCTTTCATGTGGTTTGCTCTCAACCAGGAACCACGATCTTTCTTATAACCTTACATGGCGTACCTTAACTGATCCATCACACATCGCATCGAAGTCCATTAGAAGGCAGTTAGGGCACAACCTTCTTTCTGCATTGAAATATACATACAGGATTGATCAAAGGGATTCACATGTCAGGCCAACAAGAGGATATGCATTTCACTCCACCTCTCAAGTTGGTGGTCTTTGGGATACCAAAGGATTGAAGTTTTTCCGCCAGGTCTGTTTTCAGTTTCCTTAGACCCCTTTTCATGATTTCTTTAGTTCTAATCCTTTTATTGATTTCTCTTCTCGTTTTGATTGTTCCTCACAATTAAATGAGAAGTATTCTTGTCATGTCCATTCTCATTATTGTTATTTTACAATATGTTGTTCTTGACTTTACTTCAGGAGTTTGATGTCCGTGCTGCTGTGCCTTTTGGATTCTACAATGCTGCTCTCAATTTTGGTGTAGGAGCGGGTGTCATTTTACCACTTGGAAGAGGATTTATGGATTTGTCTACACCTGTGACTGACAGATTTAACCTCGGAGGCCATTCTTCACCAGTTTGCAGCCTGGGTGGCATATCATCCTTGCTGGGTTTCAGAACAAGAGGAGTTGGCCCAACAGAACCGCGTAGGCTTGTCCCCGGCGAGTCGGACAATGGTTCAGCTGCTCTTCCAGGGAGGGATTACTTAGGTGGCGATCTTGCTGTTTCTGCCTTTGCTGATCTTTCTTTTGATCTGCCCCTGAAGTTATTCAAAGATGCTGGAATACACGGTCACGCGTTTGTCACTGCTGGGAACCTCGCGAAATTGTCTGAGGGTCAGTATAAGAATTTCTCCCTTGATGAATTCCGGCGCTCTTTTAGGAGTACTGCTGGCATTGGTATCATTTTGCCAACTAAACTCTTCAGGGTAGAGGTATGTTTCAACAGCCTTTATTGATTTCCTTTGCCAAATTACTGATCATGCGTGCCTGCTTCCATACTAACCAGCTACTTTTACTTGATTTGATCAGGTGAACTACTGTTACATTCTGAAGCAGTCTCAGCACGACAGTGGGAAGACAGGAATTCAGTTCAGCTTCTCTTCGCCCATGTAGAGAGAGACCTGCTAGTTGCTCCCCTCTTGTTCTTTTCTTTCTCAAGTTACTCGTTTAATTGACTTAGACCTGTGGCCCTTTTTTGGGTTTGAGGAGCAGCCTGGAAATATGTTTTATACTGTTCGGCGTTTTGCACATCGCCCGGAAGAGTTCCCTTCCCCTCTTGACACTAACGATGTGTCAGGACATGCCTGTATAACCAAAACGCCCATGCTGCAGTGGTGGATAAAATTTGAGTATTTGCACTACTGAAACATTGCGATCATCGGCTAATATTGTGATCTGTTTGGCACCCGTTGTGTGCTTGCACTTATTTCGTGTGTGTGGGTTAGATCAGAACACCTGGTATCGCCATAATCTTGTTAAAAATGCAGATAAGCTTCGTATAGGACGTAGGTGGAAGAAAAAAGGTGTGGAGAGCGCACCGAGGCGCTTGGGAGGGCAGTCTTGTGCCGGTTGATTAGGATTGCCTTTTTGGATTAAAAATAAACCTGTTCTTTCTCCGCCGTAATGTACACCTCTCTTGTATCACTCACTACCATTGCATGTGATCTTGACGTGAGCCTGTGAAAACTAACTTTTTTTGGGGGGGGGGGGTTAATGCTGTTTTTAATGGTCAAGAGCATAGAAGAGAATGTATTGTGTCTTGAAAACATAGGAGGTTAAGGATTGTCTCCCTAGAAAACGCCTGAAAAAAGAGGAATCATACAAGGATTGCGGAATTTGTCAGCTCGTCTCATCATCATCGTTCCTAGTCTCGAATCCTTAATTTTCCTAACCCGGGTGACGTCGATGAGAAAAGATGCCATGAAGCAGAGGCGGGCAGACTGCCGGCACGGCGTCGTCTTCCTAGGCTACGAGCCCGGCGGCAAGGACCAAATCTGAAAGAAACTTGCGGATCGAAGCACGCCGGGCGTCTTCCTAGGCTACGAGCCCGGCGGCAAGGCCTATCTTTTTTTTTTTTTTTTGATCGTGTCAAGAGATATGGTATTCGAGGAAGGACAGGCATGGCTGCAATACGTGTGCTGGGACGATTTCGCGAGAGTGGCAGTCACACTATGGGCCATCTGGTTCGCGAGGAGGAAAATCATCGAGAGCTACTTGCGGGATTGCGAGGAGAGGGAAGGGTCAGTGCTGCTATACCTTCCCACCCGAAGTGGATACCGCCGGTTCTGGGCTGCGCTAAACTCAATGCTGATGCGGCTATGGCCAAGAAAGGACCCGGTGGGGCAGTAGGAGTGAGACCGAGGAGGAGTTCCTCAGAGTTTCGACGCTAGCTGTATGTCGATGGAGTTACGGACCCAACTGTGATGGAAGCTGTGGCGTGTAGGGAAGCTCAGAAAGTCACGGTGGCGACGGATTGTCTTACGATCATGAACGACTTTATGGCAAGACCTTACGAAGGGTGCTATAGTATGGTGCTCCGAGGAATAAAAGTGGCGGCAGATATTCTGGCGGAGACGTCTTTTAGGCATGAGAACCGAGCTTCTAATTCGAAAGCTCATAGACTGACACGTTTTGCATCCTCTAGTAGTGTGGGACGTCGGGTTTGGCTCCTACAGCCCCCTGACGGTCATTGTATCCGAAACAATATTTTAGTTCACTAAAGTGCCATGATTATGCTCAAAAAGAAAAAAAAAGCTAAAAAATCTGCAATTAGTGCTGCCTAATCCCAATCCTGCCCAAGCCCAACCCAACGAAAATACCAGCGTGCAAACTTAAATGGGTCAAGCCCAAAGAAAATTAGCCAGCCAAGGGCGAAGACCACAATGTCACGTACAAATGAATCGATCTTGTTGTATTGCACCGCACGATCGCATCTACATCTGCTCCATCTTTTCCACCTTGATCGCTGCCCAGCTGCGCATGCTCCGGGATTGAGCATCGCCGCCGGCCCGCCGCCACTAGGACACGGCCACGCAGACTCAATCTTCCCTGCCCTTGCGTCTGCTTCAATTGTCGAGGATGACTACCACCCGCTGCCGTCCTGCGCGCCACGCCGCCATGACTCAATTCCTAGCCTGATTGATCCAAGGTACTGTTATTATATATGTACTCCCTCCGTTTCACAATATAAGATGTTTTAGGTTTTTTTCACATTCATATTTGAACCACATGTATCTAGACATGTTTTAGTGTATATGTCCATTCTCTTTCCATTCCTTTTAGTCCGAATCTAGACAACATGTGAAACATCTAAAACATATTATATTATGGAACGGAGGGAGTATATACGCGTTGCTACGTGCTAGCTTTGATTGAATCCAATAATTACTAGTACTTGGTAGTTTGATTAGCTACTTATTGATTATTTTCTACTAATAAGTTGTTTGTCATGAAAAGGTAAACACCATCAATTAGGCCGAGTAAAATAAGCTGCCTCCTTCCTAACTTATTCTATAAACCATCCGACTTATTGTTTGAAGATTCTACTTTAGTTATAGAATGACTAGTTTAGAAGTTTCAAGTAATAACCTAGATGGCTTATTTTTTATGCTGATAAAAAAACTAGGCCTTAGTAATGTTTTTAAACTGTGGTTCGTGGTTCGATCGCCAACTTTACGGCCGAAAATGCTAGTCCAACCGAGGATACAGAAATTACATAGCCTACCGTACATAATGTACAATCCTGATCTTCTGGGTAGGTATGCTTTTCCGATTAAAATATTGAGTCCTAAATTGTTATAATTTGATATCGTTAGTACGACTTAATATATTTTTGTGTTATGTCTCTTTCAACCCCCCCCCCCCTCCACCCCACCCCACCCTAAACACCATCAATTAGGCCGAGTAAAATAAGCTGCCTCCTCCCTAACTTATTCTATAAACCATCCGACTTATTGTTTGAATATTCTACTTTAGTTATAGAATGACTAGTTTAGAAGTTTCAAGTAATAACCTAGATGGCTTATTTTTTAAGCTGATAAAAAAACTAGGCCTTAGTAATGTTTTTAAACTGTGGTTCGTGGTTCGATCGCCAACTTTACGGCCGAAAATGCTAGTCCAACCGAGGATACAGAAATTACATAGCCTACCGTACATAATGTACAATCCTGATCTTCTGGGTAGGTATGCTTTTCCGATTAAAATATTGAGTCCTATATTGTTATAATTTGATATCGTTAGTACGACTTAATATATTTTTGTGTTATGTCTCTTTCAAACCCCCCCCCCCACCCCACCCCACCCCACCGCAGTCCCTATGGTTAAATTCTAAATCTGCCCCTGAGCTACCTTTAGGCCACCATCCAATTAGGCTCAAATGGGTCTACAAGGTCGAAAGGGACAACGCTGGAGTTGTGATCAAGCACAAGGCATACCTCGTAGCTAAGGGCTGCGTGCAGTGTGCGGGGCTGGACTTGGACGAGGTGTTCATCCTGGTGGCAAGATTCGACTCCGTGCAGATGCTCATTGCCATTGTCACCAAGCTCAAGTGGAAGCTGGACCACCTAGACGACAAATCGGCATTCCTCAACGGAGAGCACGCCGAGTAAGTGTAGGTGGCTCAACCTCAGGGCTTTGAACCGGAAGGGAAAGAGCACAGGTCTTACGCCTACAGAAGGCGCCCTACGGGTCGCGTCAGGCACCTGGCACCTGGAACATGAAGCTTGATGCCACACTGCAATATCTCGGCTTCACTAGCTCGAAGAATAGGTGGCACACGCCTTTTACTAGACGTCTATGTCGATGATCTGATGGTGGCGGGTGCCGAGGCCTCGAGTTTGATCGTTTCAAGCGTGAGACGACTGAGTCCTTCAAGATGAGCGACTTGGGGCACCGCAACTACTACCTCGGGATCGAGGTGAAACAGATCGACGGCGGCATCTCGTCGTCAAAGGTATCCTACACTAACAAGCTACTAGCTAAGGCTGGCATGGTGGACTGCAACTCTACGGTCGATGGAGCATCGTCTGAAGCTTAGCAAGGTGAGTGCTCACCCTTCGACGGATGCCACATCCTACCGTAGCATCGCTGGTAGTCTATGCTACATTGTCCACACCGGGATGGATATCGCGTTCGCTGTCGGCTATGTCACGCGTACAGTCATCGACCACGGAATACCTTCGGATATCGTCGATGATGTCGGTGACTGCAAGAGCAGCACGAACATTATATATTATTATATCGTCAAAAATATTGAACTCGTGAGAGGGGTTGATTAAGATATTTGGTAGAAGTAAGTTCCTCAAGATATTAGGTTTCGACTACTAAAACTAGATTGTTTTTCAACTTAGAAAAAGGTTTAACAAAATTGAAGTAATTGGTGTTTCATTCTCGGTCATGCCAGATCACACACTATTTAACGTTAGTATTTGTTTTTCTATATGATCTGATAAAGTGGCAATATGTAAAAAGAGTAGAGAGAAGGACATAATACGCTCAATACTCTATAAAATAAACCTAATAATTGATTTTGTTGACAAAAAGCTGTTGCGCTAATGTCTAGCGCCTTGTTTTTTTTTTCTGTACATTTTTTGCTATTATATAGCATTAATTTAATACTGTACATACATGATCCGTATATATACATACATACACTTTTTTTCTGCTGCCGCCTACGTGCCGCAGGCCGAGGTGGTACGACCTGCGCGTATATTTAAGCAAGTGACCCGACGTGTTCGCAGCCGATGTGGTACTAATCGACCGGTACGAATAGGATGCTGGTTTAGTAGCGGTCATGTTGTTTTAGTTCAAAATAAATAAATTAAGGCCCAGCCCAAGCCCATCTCCCCCCGCCGCCGCGGCCTGCTCACTCTCTCGACGTTGGCCTGGCTGGCTCTAGCCCCTGCCCCCTCCATCCTGCGACGGCCCGCTCGTTCTCTCCAGGTTGGACACGATTTGCATACGTGGCGGCCAATCCGAAGACTGAGAGGAGGAGCGGTTCCACCAAGACGAAGATGAGAGCGAGCTGGCGCTAGCTCTGTTGGCTGTTGCCATGTGCGCGCAAGAGAAGAGATTACGTGCGAGCTTGACGGAAAGAGAAGACAACGGGACAGCAAGGGTTATCATTTGACGGTTAAACGACGATGAACAGAAGCCCTGACCGCACGATCGCATCAGTACATCTGCTCTCCATCTTCTCCGCCTTCACCGCTGCCCAGCTGCGCATGCTCCGGGATTGAGCATCGCCGCCGGCCCGCTGCCACTAGGACACGACCACACAGACTAATTCTTTGTCCTTGCGTCTGCTTCAATTGTCGATGATGACCACGACCCGCGGCCGTCCTGCGCGCCACGCCGCCATGACTCGATTCCTAGCCTGATTGGTCCAAGGTACAAGGTACTACTATTAGTGATGAGCGTCCCCTGGGGCTCAAAATTTCCCAGCCCTCGGGTCCTCCTGCTGATACGTGTCCAATAAAATAGTCTAATCCCACTTTTGCTACACAGCGTCCCGTATTTGCTACAAAATATCCCGCTTTTGCTACATTGTAGCGAAAAACGGTTCATTCAGAAAACATAAAAGAAAAAGTCTAGCTTCGCCGTAGACCTCGCCGGAGACCTCGTAGCAACAAAATCGTGCTATTATAGCAAAAAATCGACTTCGCCGGAGACATCGTCGGAGACTCTCGCCGAAGACATGATCGGAAAACTCGTAGCAAAAAAATATTTCTGTTGTAGCAAAACCATAGAATGATCATAGCAACAAAATTGAACTTATAATGCAAATCATATAACCGTATGGTGCAAAACCGCAGACGGTTGTAGCAAAACAATTCTCTGCATGATGCAAAACTAAAAAGCTATTGTAGCACAAAAAAATCCCGATGTAAATTCATAAAACTATGGTAGCAAGTAGCAACGCCGACCACATTTGGTTGCAGCGTCGTCGAGCACGTCGAGCATCACTGACCAACGTCGGTAGCATCTCTGGCTGCTGTTGGTAGCATCTCCGGCTGCCGTCGTCATACCTCCGTAGCACTGCAGGGCGTGGCACAGCATCATCGCCGGGCCGAGGGCAGCAGGAGGCGGTCGGAGGTCGTCGTCGCCGCCCTTCTCGAGCTCGAGGGGACGGAGCCGAGGACAGGGGCAGCAGGAGGCGGTCGGAGGTCGTCGTCATCGTTGTCGTAGATGCGGCTGGGGACGGAGCAGCAGCGCGCTCTCCCGCTAGGAGGCGCGGCACGGCAGCACGACGAGCGGCGGTGCGGTGCTGGCGGCGGCGCAGCAGCGCGCTCTCCCGCTGGGAGGCGGCGCGGCAGCACGACGAGCGGCAGTGAGGGCGACGGCGTGGTGCTGGCGGTGGCGCAGCAGCGCGAAGGGCGGCGGCGCGGCAGCGCAACAGCGGCGGTGCAGGCGGCGCGATGGGCCAAGCTGATGTGGCGACGAAGGAATTGGGGATTTTTTCCGTATAGCGAGAGGATAAGAGAAGGAGTGGATGGGGACGACCGGTCCGTGGGACACGTGTCGCGCGTAGCATGGGGAGGTTGCAACGCCCTCGATCCCCCGGATGATCGTAAGGTTTTCCCTATTATTATTGTACTAGTAAATGTGCCCGTGCGTTGCGACGGGAGAGAAAAAACTTCTTATATACAACCTGCTATGAAGAGCAACAATTTTGGCCATGAGCAGCTATTTTTGACAATTAAACACGACTTCTTTTTATATAGTGTATCTCATGTAATTTAATACTAAATAAATTTTGCATGTGATAGTAAATAAATTTTGCATGTAAGCATCTCCGCCGTATCGATTGGGAAGGAGTCCTTGAACTTTTGGTCCACCAACCGCCCATTCCCTCCTCGACGCCACCGCCACGGCCTCCACACTCTTGATCGGCGTATTGTAGCCTTTGACCGCCTTGTTGTACACATATTGCACGAGTTCCTCCCCGGATAGCACCTCCAACAGAAGGATGCCGAGCTCAGATTGTTGTTTCAAAAGAAAAGACACCTTTAAGTAGTTCCAAGAATATACATATTAATTAAACCAATACCATTCCTGAACAATCGACGGTCTTGATCAAATTCTCATCTCACCTCCAAATAGGTAACTGATCATCTAAAATTTATCTAAGAAGAAATAAATATGGCTCTGGAATTAAGGATACCTACCGATGAAAACATAACATGACTTCTATACAGAAGTGTCTAAAAACTTTCACAGAATTTGATAAGCACAACAGGTGAAGAGCATAAAGATTAATCTTCACACCTTAGCAGATAACTCCTAAGCATAGGCAAACCAATTGAGGTACTCCACCATTGCCTGAAAGCAAGCAAACGGAGCAAGTTATGTACATATCGGTGAATTGAAGCTTAAAGTTAAATAGGTATGCGTGGAGGGTAAGCATAAAGCAAGATATACACATATAGTAGAAATAAATGTCACTTATTAGGCTGCTATATAAATTGTAAAAAGAAAATTGTGCATAAAACACTAACCCTCCTGTTCCACATTGTCACCGACGTACAAAGCTGTGCTGTTGTGCAGTTGCAGAATTACCGTTTACCAATACAGCAAACTAATATGTATGTTTACACAATTAAAAAGATAGGATAACTTGATCCCTATTAATGAAAAACAATACTTGAGGTATTCGTACTGATGGGGTTGCAATTGCACCGAGTAACAAAAAGAGAAACAGAAAAACGCTTTGCAGGTACCTCTCGCCTAAGCATACCCACTAACCCACTGTAGGAGATCATGTCCAGATTTGGTTCAAAAGATAGTACGCCTATCAGCACTAATCCCATTCCTCGTGTGACTCACCTGCATCAATATGCTCAGAATCGTGATCATCACCATGCTGTCGACGGGCTGGACATGCGACGCTCTCTGACAACCTCCTCTATGACACGAGCTCCAGGGACACTCCCTTCATTTTTCCATGGGCAAGGAGAAGCGCCTGCAGAGCTGCTAGACGCGAGGTCAGGCGCGGAAGAAATCAGCAAGAGGAGTAGTTAATTTAGCACCTAAGTATGGAGCGAGTTCAATCTCAGGTGAGAAATGACTACCAGCAAATTTAGAGAGAGGAATCAATCCAGACGAACGATGCTTACATATTTGGCAAGAGGAAACATTAGAAGGAGCACAAAAAGGAGGAGTCCCAATCAAATTTGAGAACATAGCCATGGAAACACAGGGCGGGCAGCAAGGATCTAGTATGGCAATTTCGTCAGTTTTTAGACACTTGCCCATTATTCAGCAGCTCCATCTCCTACACGCAAGTCGCAAAGCTAAACAGAGCACGGGGAGGAAGTGTGGGTGCGTGCCTTGACGACTCCTTCTCGCTGACCTGGATGGTGAGCTGCTTGTGAATCTCGTGTTTCTTGGCGATTTGGCAGAAGAGGGTTGCACGGTGGAGACATGGGTTCCTCTCTCGTCTCCCCTGCTGCCTCCACGCCGCTGCGGTCCATGTCCCGCGCCATCGACCGGTCCTACTCGTCCGGAATCCCGTAGATAGGACGGAGTCCGGGTGGGCGCGCAACGCCTGCAGGAGGCTGAGGCCTGAGGGCGGCTCGCCGCGGGAAGTTGGAGGTCGGGGAGGCGACGAGTGGGTGGATTGGTGGGTGAGCTTGTCGGCTCGTGCGAGCCCCTCGCCCTATCCCTCAGGGGCTTTGGGGTGTCAGGCCGTCAGGGCAGGAGTCCTTGAGGTTGCATAGGTGTAGTATCTCGTGGCGGGGATGGATCGCAGTTGACGGTCAGTCACGGGAGGAGGAAGGGGAAGCGGTGGTGCAGAGGACGACGCAGAGTGCGCGGAGGCGGAGAGGGGATTGGCGGGAGAGGAGGAGCAACCATACCGTCCGATGGAGGCCGTCGCCATTACGGTGGGTGGTGACGTACGTTGAGGTCGGGGGCGGAGACTCCCATCACCCTAGAGAAGGGCGGCGGCGCCGGACACCTGGATTCGAGAGTCGTGGCGGCGAACGAGCGGTCGAGACTGGGGAGACCGGGAGAGTTCTGTTCTGTTCAACAAAGCGGTACGGTGGCATTTAGATGAAATATGTGATTTTGTGGGAGGGTATAACGATAAAATACGGACTGACGAACCAAAGAAACCTTAATAGATAAATCGTTGGGTGCATCGGACTGACAAAATAATTGATGAAAAACAGGCATGTGAACACAAACTGGAGGTGTTATTGGAGTTGGCTGAACCTGGACATATCTATTTGTTCATTCAATGTCAAGTCGGACCTAAATGCCACGGACTTAATTTCTTACTTCTGCTCAAATCACAAACAATTGCGACCAAAACTTGCACCGGAACCACAAACAATTCCATCCCAATTTTTGGCATTAAAATACTCAGACAGAAAATCATTGTCATAGCTAGCTGACATTCAAATGCAGAGTGCTACATGCTGAATACATAACATTGAGTTCAGAGTACTACACGCAGGCCGCAGCAAGCCAAGAACTCGCATGCATCAGCAACGCTGCTGTGCACCAGCGGCAGGCCGCGTGACCTAGACTGGAGGAGCACCGCGGCGAGCGTTCGGAGCCTCTATCGCTGTCGGCTGTCCAACCATGCCCTCCTCGTCTCGCCGGCGAAGACCGCCGCGTCCAGCCGAAGACAGCTAGCTGCATTGCAAACTCGAGAAATTGCCACGGTCAGCAGCTAGCACAACAACAACAACATATGCCATGGACGAATCAAGTAGCTAGCCTGGCGAGCGAGCCTCCACCGCATCTCCTCCCCGAAGGCCGATGCATACGGGAAGGTTGCGGGATCACGGCAGACCGGCGATGGAAGCAGAGCACAGGAAGAATACCGGCATCCAAGCCGCCGCTCCCGTCGTCTTCCAAACGGGAACGCCGAATGCGCCCCGCGAGTACGAGGAGGCTTCTACGCGAAGCTAGCTAGCGGGAGGTCGACGACGACCACGATGCAGCAGGCACAGGTCAACAGTGGCGGCCAGATGGAGCCACGGGCGAAAAATCGGGAGCGCGATGCGCCATAGTTGGATGGGAGACTGGTAGGCATATATGGGTCAGATAAATTGGGCGGCGGGGCCGTGCCTCGACAGAGGATGAGGACGGGACGGCGGTTGCCTCGCCAGAGGAGAAGGATGGAATGGCTGCGGGCGGCGCAATGGAGTGAGGGGGATGCCGCAGGAGGATGGAAGAGAGAGAGGCTTCGGTGTTTATTTTTCTGAACAGAGGCGAAATGTTTTTCTTTATAAAGGGTGGCACAATCCGTAATTATTTTTGAAAATAAGGGCAATACGAAAGTTGGACGAAAATTTTGGGAGAAGCAACTCTTTCTTTATTAGGTATAAAAAGATATGTATGCGCTTGCTACGTGCTAACTTGATTGAACCAGTAATTACTACTTGCAGTTTGATTCGCATTGTTTTTTCTACTAGTAAAGCTGCTTTGTCATGAAAAGGTAGACACCACCAATTAGTAATGTTTCTAAACTGTGGTTCGATCGCCAACTTTACGGCTGAAAATACTTGTCCAACCGAGGATACAGAGCAGCCTACCGTACATAATTTACAATCTTGACCCTCCGGCTAGATATGCCTTTTCAATTAAAATATTTAGTCCTACATTATTATAATTTGATCTCGTTAGTATGACTTAATATATTTTCATGTTTCATGGTCAATATCTTGTCCCCCCCCCCCCCACCTCCTCCTATGGTTAAATTCTGAATCCGCCTCTGAGATACCTTTAGGCCATCTCATCCAATTGGACTCAAATGGGTCTACAAGGTCAAAAGGGACAACGATGGAGTTGTGATCAAGCAGAAGGCGCACCTCGTAGCTAAGGGTGACTTGCAGTGTGAGGGGGTGGACTTGGATGACGTGTTCACCCCGGTGGCAATACTTGACTCCGTGTGGATGCTCATTGCCATCGTCGGCAACCTCAGGTGGAAGCTGGATCAACTAGATGTCAAATCAACATTCCGCCAACCTCAAGTGGAAGCTGGATCACCTAGATGTCAAATCGGCATTCCTCAACGAAAAGCATGCCGAGGAAGTGTAGGTGGCTCAACCTCCCGGCTTTGAACCGGAAAGGGAAGGGCACAGGTCTTGGGCCTCATCAGGCACCTGGCACCTAGAACCACCTGTCCTTTGTTAACATGAAGCTCGACGCCACACTGCAAAATCTCGGCTTCAGCAGCACTACTTTAGAGAAACTTCATGTACATGCGAGGAATAGGTGGCACACGACTTTTACTAGGTGGCGTCTAAGTCGATGATCTGATCGTGGCAGGTGCCAACGCAACGAGGTTGACCGTTTCCGGCGTGAGACGACTGAGTGCTTCAAGATGAGCGGCTTAGGGCACTAACAAGCTACTAGCTCAGGCTGGCATGGTGGACTGCAACCCTACGGTGGTGCCGATGAAGCCTCGCTTGAAGCTTAGCAAGGTGAGCGCTGACCCTGCTTCGACGGATGCCACGTTCTACTATAGCGTCGTCGGGAGTTTGTGCTACATTGTCACCATTATGGATATCGCTTTTGCCGTCGGTTACGTCAGCCAGTACGTAAAGTCTGTTACAAACGATAACAAAACAACGATGAAATTAAGCAAGATCAAACCAACGGGGGACACGAGATTTTAACGTGGAAAACCCTTCCAACAAGGAAGAGAAAAACCACGGGCGCCAGCCAGCAATACTTCACTATTTCGGGGTGAGGTTACAAACGCGTCGGGATTTACAATGTGTGGCTTATCTCCGGCGGCGGCTTACAAGATGTATTTATAGTGGTCCTGACCTAATCTAGGTCGGTGATAAGCGGTGTCCAGGTCGGTTACAACTCGTACCGTACCGCATCCCCGGCAGTCCTCCTGTCTCGGGGCATCGCGGTGGGCTAACGCCTCCGCTTCGCTTCGGCCCAAGCCTACCGGCGACGGGCCTCGCTTCGCTCCGTCGTTAGCCTTCTCACTTATAGAAACGGATTTGGATCACCATAAAATAACACTCCACCTTGAGCCAAATTCCATCTTGTAGCATCAACAATCCTTCACCCTGAAATCATCAAAGAAAAACTTTCGGCGCCAACTAGCCTCTTGGGCTAAACAGTTATACCAACTAAGCTCGAGCAAAGCTCAAACTTAGCAATAGGAACTGGCTTTGTCATCATATCAGCAGGATTATCATGAGTACTGATCTTGCATACCTTCAGCTTACCTTGTGCAATAACATCACGCACATAATGGTATTTGACATAAATGTGCTTCGTTCTCTCATGGAACATTTGATCCTTAGTAAGGTAAATGGCACTTTGACTGTCACAGGACAGGTTAATACAAGTATCATCTCCACAAAGCTCAGCAAACAGACCTTTCAACCAAACAGATTCTTTGCATGCTTCAGCAATAGCCATGTACTCAGCCTCAGTAGTAGATTGTGCAACAACACCCTGCAAGGTAGCCTTCCAGCTAACAGCACATCCACTAACAGTAAATACATAACCTGTGAGGGACCTCCTCTTATCCAAGTCGGCAGCAAAATCTGAATCCACATAGCCTGCGAGTCCCTCACCAGTCTTGCCAAACTTCAAGCAAGCGTTGGATGTGCCGCGAAGGTACCTGAAAATCCACTGAACAGCTTTCCAATGTTCTTTACCAGGATTAGCCATGTATCGACTGACCAAGCTCATAGCATAAGACAAATCAGGTCGAGAACACACCATGGCATACATTAAGGAACCAACAGCACTAGAATATGGAACTCGAGACATGTACTCAATATCTTCATCAGTACTAGGACATTGCAATGCAGACAACTTAAAGTGAGGAGCAATAGGCGTACTAACAGACTTTGCATCATGCATGTTAAAGCGATGAAGAACTTTCTTAATATAATTCTCCTGACTAAGAAATAGCAATCTAGATTTTCTGTCTCTTGAAATTTCCATACCTAGAATTTTCTTAGCAGGACCAAGATTCTTCATCTCAAACTCACTACTCAACTGTTTCTTCAACGTAGTGATTTCCTTCATGCTCTTGGCAGCAATTAACATATCATCAACATATAGCAACAAGTATATAGGTGATTCATCAACAAATTTAATGTACACACAGCTATCATATTCAGAAGTCTTAAAGCCATGTGACATCATAAAAGAATCAAACCTTTTATACCACTGTCGAGGAGACTGTTTCAAACCATAAAGGGACTTCTTTAGCTTGCACACGAAATCCTCCTTACCAGGCACTATGAACCCTTCTGGTTGGTCCATGTATATCTCCTCCTCAAGTTCTCCATGCAAAAACGCAGTCTTCACATCTAACTGCTCAAGCTCAAGATCATGCATAGCAACAATACTGAAGAATGTACGAATAGAACTATGCTTGACAACTGGGGAGAACACATCATTATAATCCACACCGGGAATTTGGCTGAAACCTTTAGCTACTAACCTTGCCTTAAACCTTGGAGACTCATTAGGAGACAAACCTTCCTTTCTCTTAAAGATCCACTTGCAGCGGACGGCCTTCTTTTGTTTAGGCAAGCGCACAACATCCCATGTGCCATTCTTCTCAAGTGATTGTATCTCCTCGTGCATTACACCAATCCACTTGTCACGATCAACCGAAGCAATAGCTTCAGTGTATGTAGCTGGTTCAGCCTCATGCTCCACCTGTTCAGCACAACTTAGAGCAAAATAAACAACATCACATTCTTCAATTAATCGGTTAGGGGGAACAATGTTTCTCCTTGGCCGATCAGCAGCAATCGACGGTTGCTGCAAAACAGGAGGTGAGGCTTGCACAATCTCCTCATCAACAGTTTCTGTTACCTCCTCATCTAGGTGCTCCATCTGCTCCACCTGCAAACGAACCTGTGGTTCGTCCTTATCAGAAGAATCTGGCACAACATCAGTAGTCAGACTGTCCTGATACATAACAGATTCATTAAACACAACACTCCGGCTGAAGAAAGTCTTTTTAGTTTCCGGATTCCACAACTTATATCCTTTCACTCCGGAACCATAACCAAGAAATAAACACTTAACAGCTCTAGGCTCTAACTTTCCATTATCAACATGAGCATAGGCAGTGCAACCAAAAACTTTCAATTGTGAATAATCAGCCGGCTCACCAGACCATACCTCAATAGGAGTTTTCTTGTCAAGGGGAATGGACGGTGACCTGTTGATCAAGTAGCAGGCGGTGTTGGCAGCCTCAGCCCAAAAACGCCTGTTCATGCGGGCGTTGGACAACATGCAGCGAGCTTTGGAGATGATAGTCCTGTTCATCCGCTCCGCTACACCATTCTGCTGAGGTGTGTACGGGATGGTGTGATGCCTGACAATGCCTTCCTGCCTGCAATAATCATCAAATTCATACGAACAAAATTCGTCACCATTGTCAGTACGAAGCAACTTCACCTTCCTCTCAGTTTGCCTTTCAATCATAACTTTCCACTCTTTAAAAGCAGCAAAAGTATCATCTTTATTTTTCATAAAATAAGGCCACACTCTCCTAGAGTAATCATCAATAATAGTAAGCATATAACGAGCACCACCATAAGAGGGCTTACGTGAAGGTCCCCACAAATCAGCATGTACATAATCTAATGTACCTTTAGTGGTATGAACGGAAGCATTGAACTTAACTCTCTTATGCTTACCAAACACGCAGTGTTCACAGAACGGCAACTTACTCATATTGCAGTCCTTCAGCAGTTCTCTCTTGGCCAATTCTGCCATACCAAGTTCACTCATATGTCCAAGTCGCTTGTGCCAAAGGTTAGTTGTACTTGGATCATCATTAGTAATAACAGCAGCAGTACCAGACAAAGTGCTACCTCTAAGAATATATAACTTGGCAGAATTCATATCACCAACCATAACAATAAGAGAACCTTTCGATACCTTCAGGCGTTTATTCCCTCCGGCATACTTGTACCCGTCACAGTCAAGGGTACTCAGCGAGATCAAGTTTCTCGCCATAGATGGTATGTGTTTCACTCCCGTCAGCGTGTGTGTCATCCCATCATGGGTCTTGATCTGAACAGATCCAACGCCAACAATATGACATTTGTTGTCGTTCCCCACACGCACGAAATCTCCAGTCTGCACAATCTCATAAGAACTGAACCAATCTTTGTTACAGCAAATATGAAACGAACAAGCAGTATCTAGAATCCACTCATCATCACGGGTAACACATACAGCAAAAACAGCTAAGCATTCACCATCAGAACTATTATCACCAGCAACAACAGCAACCTTACCATTACCATTACCGTCAGATTTATTCTTCGGTTGGTAAGTACCGTTCCTTTTCTCCTTGTTCTGCACCTTCCAGCAATCATCAATGGTGTGATTGGTTTTCTTACAATACATGCAGAACTTGTCTCGTCCTTTGGACTTTGAACGGCCTCTGCTCTTATCTCTGTTGTTGTTGTTGTTGTTGTTGTAGTTGTTATCTCGCTGCTCAGGCCTGCCTCGAACCTGCAATGCATCGCCCTTGGAGGGTGATGCGTCAGTCTGTACCATACCTTTCATCTTTTCCCTGGTCTGCAGGGCCTCACATACTTCCGCGAGGGTTAGATCATCGCGGCTCAACAATATGGTATCTCGCAGATTTGTAAAGGAACTAGGCAGCGAACATAACAACAGAAGAGCTAAATCTTTATCATCATATTTTACCTCCATCGACACTAGGTCGGCCACGATCTCCTTGAAGATCGACAAGTGGTTCATCACAGAACCACCTTCCTGCATCTTGTGCGAGAACAACTTCATCTTCACGTGCATCTTGCTGGTTAGATCCTTGGACATGCAGATCGACTCCAGCTTAAGCCATAACGCAGCCGCAGATTTCTCCTGCAGCACCTCTTGCAAGATATCATTAGATAGATGAAGTTGAATTAATGACAAAGCCTTACGATCCTTGCGCTTTTCTTCAGGAGTCCACTCCTTCGCGTCCTTCTTTCCGAACGCATCCAGCGCCTCATCAAGATCCGAAGCCTGCGATAGGATCGCACGCATCTTGACTTGCCACAGAGAAAACCTCGTCTTGTAGTCCAGCAACGGTAGATCAAACTTCATCGATGCCATCGCAAAACCCTAATCTGAAACCAAGGCTCTGATACCACTTGTTACAAACGATAGCAAAACAACGATGAAATTAAGCAAGATCAAACCAACGGGGGACACGAGATTTTAACGTGGAAAACCCTTCCAACAAGGAAGAGAAAAACCACGGGCGCCAGCCAGCAATACTTCACTATTTCGGGGTGAGGTTACAAACGCGCCGGGATTTACAATGTGTGGCTTATCTCCGGCGACGGCTTACAAAATGTATTTATAGTGGTCCTGACCTAATCTAGGTCGGTGATAAGCGGTGTCCAGGTCGGTTACAACTCGTACCGTACCGCGGGGGCAGCGCCCCCGCACCCCCGGCAGTCCTCCTGTCTCGGGGCATCGCGGTGGGCTAACGCCTCCGCTTCGCTTCGGCCCAAGCCTACCGGCGACGGGCCTCGCTTCGCTCCATCGTTAGCCTTCTCACTTATAGAAACGGATTTGGATCACCATAAAATAACAAAGTCGCCGACCACGGAGCACCTCGACGCGGTCACACATCTGTTGCGTTACATTGTAGGGACACAAACCTATGACTACATGCGCACCAGCAGCTCAGGGGATACGTAGTGGGCTTCAGCAATTTGGATCTCGTCGGTAATGTCGACGACTCGCAAGAGCATCACGGACATTATATATTTTTATATCATCAAAAACATTGAACTCGTGGGAGGGTTGATTAAGACAGATATTTTTTAGACGTAAGTTCCTCAAGATATTAGGTCTAGACTACTAAAACTAGCAGATTGTTTTTGAACTTAGAAAAAGGTTGAACAAAAATGAAGTAATTGGTGTTTCACTCTCGGTCGTGGAATTGGCTCGCTCCTTCGCTCGCTGGGATCGCACACTACTTTAACATTAGTATTTGCTTTTTTATAGGATATGATAAAGTGGCAATATGTAAAAATAGTAGAGAAAAGCATATATTGGGCTCAATACTCTTTGACAGGAAAAAAGGCAGACATAGGGCCCACTTTTGTTCATAAAATAGAATAATAAACCTAATAATTAATTTTGTTGACAAAAAGCTGTAGCGCTAATGTCTAGCGCCTGTTTTTTCCTGTACAATTAATATTTAATATTGTACATACATACATATATGTACACGGCTGATCCGTATATACATACATACACTTTTTATCTGCTGCCGCCTACGTGCCGTAGGCCGAGGCGTTACGACCTGCGCGTATATTTAAGCAAGCGACCCGACGTGTTCGCAGGCGATGTGGTACTAATCGACCGGTACGAATAGGATGCTGGGTTAGTTGCCGGGTTTGTAGCGGTCATGTTGTTTTAATTCCTTAAATAGATTAAGGCCCAGCTAAAGCCCATCTCTCTCCCCGGCGTCGCGGCCTGCTCGTCCTCTCCACGTTAGCCTGGCTGGCTCTAGCCCCTGCGACGGCCCGCTCGTTTCCAGGTTGGACACGGTTGCATACGTGGCGGCCGCCGTATGACTCGCCGCTGAGAGGAGGAGCGGTTCCACAAGACCATTGAGATCGAGCTGGTGCTCTGTTGCCATGTACGCGCGCGGAAGAGATGACGTGAACTGCTCGGCAGATCCGTCCATGTACCAGATCGCACTTGGCTTGAGTTTTAGCTAGAATTTCAAGTGGGATGGGAATTTTCGGTTGTCCCGTGTCCCATCCACTACTAGAAACAGACCATTAGTGACGCACGGATTTTGCATTCTGTGGCGCACAGATTTTGTTTCCCGGTGCGCCACAGAATTGTGGTCACTAAAATTTATTTCTGTGGCGCACCTAGACTGTGTGCCATAGAAAAGCCAACATTCTGTGGCGCACCGAGAAGCTGCGCCACAGAATTGCCTCGGCCCATACCAGCATATTAATTCTATGACGCACCCACGCTCAGTGCGCCACAGAAATAGATGCGCCACAAAAAATGAAAACCATGCGCCACAAAAATTTAAAACAGAAATACAGAAAAACGTATTTTGCTGTACAAATACAGGTATACAGGATTTATACAGATTTATACAGAAATATAGGTATATTTAATAGGTATATGAAAACAGACAAACACATTAATCACTATGTCATCACACATATATATTACTTAGTGCCCGAGATACATACATATAGTCACAAAGTGCCGAATGTTTACACAACTCATCATGATACAAAAGTTCATCATTTACACACATTATTACAAATGGAGAGGTCACCGCCTAGCTACACTAGGATCAAGTAGAGCGTACATCGGCGACGGTGGTGAGCAAGATCGAGCGGGGAGGACGAGATCATGGATCCTTCTTCTTCGTCGGCGCCGGGAACGGTTTGTAGCCCTCTTTCGTCGTCCACGTCCTGGTGTCCTGCTGAGCCTCTAGGATTTCTTCAATCTCCCTCCTAGGCAACCCTGGAGATGGATTGGGATATAAATATATTGATTAATAATACAAATCTAAGTGGACAAGTCTATAATAAAGAAAATAAAGAAGCACTTATTGCTACCTCTGACGTTGTGTAAGGACCCCCGATGATTGGTGACATCTTCGACGATGATTTTTGATAACTGCACCTGGATGCGATGGAAGTCTTCTCTAAGATCGGCATCGGTGATATCCCCCGCACATTTGGTCCATTCTTGGAGGCTAGATGGCAACTTCAATTTCTCAGCATCCCGGACAAACCCTTTAAGGTGATGGAGGGCGTAGAAGGCCTCCTTCACGCTACCAGACTTCTGCTTCACGCAGCAGAACTCGGTCACATGCTTGAACCGGTGTGTGCCGTCATTGCTGAAAACTTGTTGCTTCTTTTCGAAGGGGCCTCCCTTTTTGGCGTTGCCCTCGAGAGCCTCATCAAGAACACCCTTTATCTTGGTGTAGTCTTTCTTCATATCCAAACTCCCCGAGTCGAGATAAGTGGCACTGGACCACCTCGGGTTCAGGATGACGAGTGTGCAGTACTTGTTCCTGCTCAACACAATTGAAACGAAATGTTGAAAAGGATCAGCAATGGAACAAATCTACAAGAAAGCATAAGTTACGACGGCGGCGAGCGAATGTGTACTTACTCGGGAAAGAAAGGCAGAAGAACGTTGTTCTTCCTCTTGTTGGTCAGTGTCGGGGATGTAATCCCCGGTACCCCCAAAATCATGAGTTGGTTGTGTTGATAAGAGAGATAAAGCAGAATTATATAAAAAGGATAAAGGAAAAGCCGGACCGAATTTCCTCTCTGCGCCTGGGCAGGCCGAGCTTCGCTCCCGGCTCAGTGGACCGAATCATCTCCATCCGGGTCACGATACCCAGGCCGAGTCTCCCCTGGGCAGGCCGAGTTCCCCACTCAGCTGGACCGAATCACCTGACCCGGCTGGACCGGCCTCCCCTCATCCGGCTGGGCCGAGTTCCCTTCTTGCCTGGGCCAAGGTCCCTCCGACCCGGGTGGGCCGAGCTTCCAGGCCGGCTTCCATCGCTGACCGATCGCTCGGTCCGAGTCACGGGACGCTGTCGATCAGTCGCTCCCTGCCGAATCAGCCTGGGACGGCATCTACCGATCGATCGTTAGCTCTCCTGCCGAGTGATCCCCATGCTGGTAGCGATCGGTAGCTAGCTCTCCCGCCGAATAAACTTTAGGTCGGCATCCTGGGCTCCCCTGCCGAGTCAACGGATCGCTTCCCCGGATCACCTACGACGACAACCAGACGATAGCACCGACAAGGCGCACCCGACCAAGGCCACGCCAGGCCCCAGGTTCCGGCGGCCGAGACTAGGCGCCTATGCCCGGGTACTGGGACGCCGTTGCTCGTACCCGGCATCAGTCTCTACACTTCCTTGACGAGTACAGATGCTCTGCCACCCCCAGGAGGCAAGCGCAAGTGGATATGAAGAGGACGTCCAGACTGCGTGGCTACAGCGCCACAGATGTGACAAGAGTACAACTGATGACGCAGGCAATAGTATTGATTAGACCTCAGTAGTCTTTTCGTCTATAGTGCAGCATAGAGTACCGACGACGTCATGTCTAGTGCTTTCTGTCCCCTGGGCTGCCTATATAAGGGGCACCAGGGGAAGCACTCAGGGGGGGGCGAGGCTCATTTCCCCCTGGCTCTCTTCTTGCTCCTCCCTCTAGCTTAGCGCATAGTGTTTCTTCAAGGCATAGTTCCAGAGTTTGTAGACTTTGAGATACAGCTCGAGGAGCACCTCTGTACCCCGGTATGACACACTTATACAGATCAGACAAGCAGGAGTAGGGGTTTTACCTCCTCACGAGGGCCCCGAACCTGGGTAAAACCGTGTGTGTTCATCTTCTCATGTGTGCTTTCCCGCACATAATCCCTCCCCGAATCCTCTAGCGTCCATCGGCCCCCAAACTCAAGCCTACCCCTAGGCATCTGTCTGTTTACCACCACGACAGTCAGCATGAAACTCCCGAGGTACTCTGTCGCCTTGGTCCGTGTCGCTGATCCTTCCACCAGCTGGCAGTCAAGCATATAGTAGGGATCCGCTACCGCGACGGACTGGGTATTATCTCTCTTGATCTTCATCGACATATCAAGCACGTATAGGCGGACCAAGTTATAGTCCAGCCGTCTAGAGTGAAAGAGATTGAAGACGTCCTCGTACGCGATGAAGAACGGATTCGCGGGGGCATCATAGATGAAGTCCAAGTCCTTTGGCACCCTAACCGTGAACACCGGGTAATTTGGCTCCTTGTCTTGAAGAAGGAGGCGCTCTAGCACCAAGATAGATTCATGCAAAGCGTGCATGGATCCACGTGCAAGGCAGAGCAGCTCCGGAGGCAGTATCGCTTTACCAGCTTCATGAACCCGGGTCAAGCCAACAACCGCATGGGGTGATACCGTGTCTTCATGACCCCGGATAGTCTTAGGAGCTGGCTAGCTCGCAGAGGCGCCTGACCCCCTCTTTCTCTTCTTGTTCTTCTTCTTCATCTCCGGGGATGGTGAGGGTGGTCGGGGTGCGGACTCCGGGAAAACCGTCTTACGTAGTGTACCAGGGCTGAAAATGGTAGACGGTAATTTGCGTGGAGGTTGATCGCCGGCCTCCGGAGGCATGTCTTGAGATAAACCCTGGAAGTCCAGGCGCTGCGTGCATGTACTGGGACGAGCAGCTTGATCGCCTTGAGCGCGGAAGGGTTCTTCATCCATAGGAGGCATGTACATGTCCAAGCTGGCACCAGTGTTGAGGTAGCCCTCGACGTCGACATCATCACCATCGTCGTCATTGGCATCAAGTTGAGGTGCATTGGCAGCGCGTTTGGATGGTTGCGGTACAGGCGCTCCCAACAGTTTTTGGTGGCGACTGCTGGTGGCGACGACCGTCGGTTCCTTCTGGGTGGCGGTGATGGCTGCAGGCTTCGAGGAGGGCCGAACGATCGAGGGCCTCAAGGGCCGAACGATCGGGGGCCTCGAGGTGGCGCCGGTGGTGCGCCTTAACCCTAGAAGACCAGTCCCAAGACGAATCTGGGTCTTCGGCCATTTCATCGGCCACTTGATGCAATCTTTAAGGACCATGTGATCCTCGTCGGCTCCCGGAGGTTGAATGGGGGGCTCGACGTCGCGAAACTCAGGCACTATCGTAACCAACCTGACCCTCATCACGTCCTTGTCCATTTTACTGTGGTGCATATCGCGGCTCATTGGTTGTACGACAGTGCCCTGAGCACAGTCCTTCAACTCGCCGCCGGGCACCAACCTATGCAGTAGTATGCAAGCCATGTCCTGAGTCAAAAAATGTTGGACATCATAAGATGGCAGTCATCATAGGCATAGTTATAGAAGATTCTGCGGACTAACTAATTAGTTACCTGGGTGATGGCGTCGAGCTCGGCAACTGTCGAGACAAGGGCGCCGGTGCCGGCGGCCGGCCTATCATTCTCCGGCCGCTCGGTTGCATTATGAAGAACAGCCGCCGCCGGCTGCGGATCGATATCTTTCGCGGTAGGGGGCGTCGTTGCGTTGGGCTGTGGGGTCGTCAGGTCCGGCGACACGTTTTGGTTCATGATGGAGTTGCTGCCGCTGACGCTGGGCACGTATATCGGCCCATGTCGACCAGCCGCATTCCAAGCAGCTAACCCCTCCACCAACCCAGGGGGTTAGAAACTTTTCAGCCTCTCGTCCACTAACCGCTCAACCGTGGTGGAGTCCACTTTTTGATTCTCCAGTGTCTCCACCTTCTTTCTTAGCTCCACAACCTCGGCTTTATCCTTACTTGGCCTCCTCCTCTCCTTTTTCGTCTTGGCGTCCGAGTGGTAGTAGTTGATGAACTTCATGCTCGTACCGAAGCCGGACACACGGCCAGCTGACGTCGGCGGCATCGACAGGGGCCTACCCTTGTAGGCGTTCGTCGCCCTATTGAAAGTTGTGTCCCACGGCTCCGTCGACCCCTGGGACGACGGGCCGCCGGCCTCAGCGTCAGCCTTCAACTCTGCCTCCTGCAGACAAATTAGGCATTAATTTAGATATTTGGCTTCGTTATCTAACTAGATCAACGCAATGCACTTTGAGATATCCGTGGTAATTAAATTCCTTACCAGATACTTCTCAAAATCCTTCACGGCGGTATCGTCGGTAACAAATTCCCCCGTGGTCTTGTCCAGATAGTAGCGGGACCGGACAAAGAACCTCGTCTGCTCGTCCGTGATTTTTTCCCACGGGTTCTCTTTTCCGAGACGTGCGTACTCGGCATCCTCCTTGTCCCAAATGGGCTTCTTTCCTCGGTAACCGCCGCTTCCACAACGGTGGTTACCTATGTTCTGCTCCCGCATGTCCTTCCCCCACTTGGTCCATTTTTTAGCCTCCTCGGTTCTTAAGGACAACTTGAATTCCTCGAACTCTTCTTGGTCGAGCATCGGCTCTTTGGCTTTTATCTTCTCCCAGCTGAGACCCTTCTCAATCTTCCGCTTCACCTGGTGTTTCCAGCTACTCAAGGTGGTGCTCATCTTTGAGATGGCTAAACTATCCACCTTTTTGTTGAACGGCTCCGGGAACGTGTACCGTTGGTGAAGCTTCTGGAGGAGGACGTCGCGCAAAGCCTTATTGGCCGTGCTTCTGATGTCCTTCGTGTTGATGGACACGCTTTCCCGGAGGATGCACCCTAGTTGCATGCTGTACCCTTTGGCAGTGGCCTTAGGCGCCACTGGTAGGCCACTTGGCGTGACCTCGGTGAAATGGTCTATGACGTTGGCGAGCACTTGAGGTGTCCTATTCCTCCTTTCCTTCTTTTGCTTCGGAGCGGTCGGGTCGACACCACCATCCATGTGGTCGCCGCCATCGGTGGTGGTGGTGTCATCCTCATGGCCGCCACTAGCAGCTCCATCGGTGGTTTCGGCGTCGTCGCCCTCCAGGGCGTCTTGCTCATCATCGGCATGGTCGCCACTAGCAGCTCCAGCGGCGGCGGCCTCCTCCAACTCTTGGGACGCTTCCCAGAACGACTTGTTGGCGTCTCTAGCTATTTCTTCGACGCTCATCTTCTTAGAAGGGCCCGCGGAGTCCGACATGTTTGCACTTAATTAAAAAAATGCAAAAAGTTAGTACAACAGAAATATAAGAAAAAAAATCAATTAATTAAGTACTAGGATACCCCGGCCCATGCATTAGTCGCAATACCCCATATGTCCCTTTTTTAGCAGTCATGCCAAAATTCATGAAAAATTTCGGCATGACCTTTGCTAAAAAAGGGACATATGGAGTACCCGAATTTGCCGGAACGGAAGTTAATCAACGTTTCGGCAATCTCAAGGGCCTCTCGGGGTACCTGCAAGCATTTCACAAAAAATCCACATCTCCGGCCGGCATCTCCACGACAGGATGGTCGGAGCACAAACAACCACAACAATCTCCACGACACGATGGTCGGAGCACAAACAACCATGACACGATGGTCGTGGTAGCACATAACACATGCTCCAAAGTACCAACTTTGGAGCATTTCGAAAGCATGAAGTCGCCCCATCCACATCTCACCTGAAAGAACGCAGAGCTTCTTCCAAATTTCCTGCATACGGTAAAATAATGCATTAGTTAATTAAAAATGCATGAACCAATGCAAAACTATGGATACTATTTACAACTAAAAATGTTATTACTAAAATCCAATTCCAACTAAAAATGCATCTTCAAGACAGTTAAAAAGTACCAACTTTGGAGGCTTACAAAATTATGAAATCTTGATCCTATTTACAATGTACCTTCATGGATCTATTGGATTACATTATTACATCATGATAAAGCTCAAAATTAGTTTTTTGAAAATTTCTAGCACCTTAATTCACTTCAGTTTTAAAGGTATGTTTAAACAGTGACCATTTAACACTTAGCAAATTTTTTATCACGATATATTTTGCACATTGCATCATCATAGGCAGAGGAGCATCACAGCATCATCATAGCCCAAATTCTGCCCATATTTATTGAAATATGGACTGTAAGCTGGTTGTTTATACTAACAGGAACTAACAGGTTGTTTATACTAACAGCAACTAACATCATCATCATAGCACCTAACATCAACTAACAGCAACTAACATCAACTAACATCATCATAGCACCTTGGTTGTTTACACTAACAGGACTGTAAGCTGGTTGTTTATACTAACAGCAACTAACATCATCATAGCACCTTGGTTGTATATTTTTTTCATCTCAAGTAACAGCAACCAGCACTAAAAGCAATTATCAGCAAGGCTACTAGCAATCAACAACAGAAATCAAACAACAAAACAACTTGGATGCAGCAGTTTGGTAGGGGAATTTCTACAAACACCTTGGGTGCAGCAGTTCGGTAGGGGAGGGAGGAGGGGGAAAGGGGAAGCACCTCGGGGAGGGGAGGGAGGGGAGGTTGTCGAGCGCGGTGTAGAGGTCGTCGCTGGTGTGGAGTGAAGGGAGGTGCGAGGGTGGGAGGTCCTCGTCGGCGGCGCCACGCGGGGGCCGAGCGTGCGGTAGAGTGGCGGCGAGGACGCGGGGGCCGAGCATGCGGTGGAGGTGCTCCTGGCCGTCAGTGGCGGGGCGGGTCGAGCGTGGTGGAGTGGCGGTGAGGACGTGGTGGTTGTCGAGCGCGCGGGCGGGAGCTGCCGGCGGCGAGGACGCGGTGGTGGTCGTCTCGAGCGCGCGCGCGAAAATTTGGACCTTGGCCGTTTTCGCGAAGCGAGGGAGGCGCGTTGGCGGACCCACATGTAAGTGGGCGCGACAGAATTCTGTGGCGTACCGTGGGAAGGGTGCGCCACAGAAAGGTAGGATTCTGTGGCGCACCGCTAGAGGGGTGCACCACAGAAATGCGTGATATTTTTTTCTTTTAAAAAAATAAAGTTTTGGTTAAATTTAAAGAAAGAACACACACATATTTGTTGTTCTTTTTAAAGATATTTTTTTTGGTTAAATTTAAAGAAAGAACACACACATATTTGTTATTCTTTTTAAAGATATTTTTTTCTTTTCATAAATTTTTTTGGTTAAATTTAAAGAAAGAACACACACATATTTGTTATTCTTTTTAAAGATATTTTTTCTCTTCAATTTTTTTTTTTGGTTAAATTTAAAGAAAGAACACACACATATGTGTTAGTAGACCACACATATTTTATTCATGGTATATATATATATTTTTGTCTCTCACACATGGTATATAATATATAGTAGCTAGACCACACATATTTTAATACACAAAAAAGTCTTTAATTTCTTTAAAATGTGTTTGTATTCTATATTTAAATTTACACAAAAATATATTTTTGCTTAAATTGAAATATAGAACACAAACACAAACACATTTGTTATTCTTTAAAAAACATTTTTGGTTATATTGAAAGAAAAAAATTCATTTAAATTTTTTTGGGTTAAATTTAAAGAAAGAACACACACATATTTGTTATTCTTTTTAAAGATATTTTTTCTTTTCAAAAATTTTTGGTTAAATTTAAAGAAAGAATACACACATATGTGTTAGTAGACCACACATATTTTATTCATGGTATATATATATTCTTGTCTCTCTCTCACACACACATGGTATATAATATATAGTAGCTAGACCACACATATTTTAATACATAAAAAAGTCTTAAATTTCTTTAAAATGTGTTTGTGTTCTATATTTAAATTTACACAAAAATATTAAACACATTTGTTATTCTTTAAAAAAACATTTTTGGTTATATTGAAAGAAAAAAACATTTTTGGTTATACACAATTGTTAGTAGACGAATATATTCTTGTCTCACACACACACACATGATATATAATATATAGTAGCTAGACCACACATATTTTAATACACAAAAAAGTCTTTAATTCCTTTAAAATGTGTTTGTGTATTAATTTCTGCACTTTTTTGTATTAATTTCTGCATAGCTATTCTATGGCGCATCTCCGTGGATGCGCCACAGAAAGTGTAATTTCTGTGGCGCATCTCCTACATGCGCCACAGAAATGGCTACCTCAATTTTTTTTGCTGGGGCCCACACATATTTCTGTGGCGCATGTTTCCAGATGCGCCACAGAAACACATATTTTTGTGGCGCATCCAGGTCCATGCGCCACAGAAATTGTGAGGTAGGATGACATCCAGCCGTTGGTGGTGGGGCCCACATGTTTTCTGTGGCGCATGGTAGTAAGTGCGCCACAGAAAGTGCTAATTTAGTGGCGCACTGGACAGGCATGCGCCACAGAAAACCTCATCTTTCTGTGGCGCATCCCAGATGGTGCGCCACAGAATATTAGCAGTGGCGCATGGCAGCTTTGGTGCGCCACAAAAACAACTTCCACCTATAGCTAGTTTCCTAGTAGTGATCCCATCCCGATAGTCCTGATTATCCCTCTAAATACGGTCACTAATCCCGTACGGGTAGAATGGGACGAGCCCAGCTAGCCCAGGACAGCCCACACGCGTCCCTCTCCCTCACTAATCACTCCCTGTCGAGTCCCTTTCCCCACGCGATTCTTTCGCCACCGCCGTCTCCTGCTCTCCGCGTCGCCTCCCGGTCTCCGTGCCGCCACCACCGTCGTAGCGGGACCACCCGCGCACACCAACCACGCCACCCCCGCCGCAGCTCGCCGCTCTCCCCGTTCACGCTCAAGGGCCGACGCAGTATATCTCCGGCGTGGAGCGGCCGCCGGGCACGCAGAGTCCATCCCGGAGCGCTTTCATGGCCCTCGACTCCAGCGCCTCGAACGTCGGAAAAGTGCAGCGCCGTCGAGCCCATGTCCTTGAACGAGGAAGGTGCCATGCGGCGTAGTCAGGAACCTGGAGGTAGATCGCGAGGTTGCCGGCCGCGGACGGGTAGAAGATGTAGGCGGGGACGGCGAGATCCGTGGCGACCTCGAGCGCGTCGAGGCAGAACATGTCAACCACGAGGGCGTCGACGGCGGGGAGCGAGCGGAGGAACTCCCGGAGCACAGGGCTCGCGAGGCGGAGCTCGTCCAGCATGTGTGTGGCGCCGTGGGATTGCTGCTTATCGGCGGAGGCGGGCGGGATGGGGAGGAGGCGGACTGTCATGGAGGGGCAGGCGGCGGCGAGGCGGGCGACCGCGGCTTCCAGCATAGGGTCCTTCCCCGGCGGATCGACGACGACGATGGTGACGGCCACGCCGTGTCGGAGAAAGGCCTTAGCCAGCTGCATCCGCCAATCGGGACATCCCAAAATATTCCAACTAGTTTTTAAGTTGATGGGATAACAGGAACATGGGACACTGGGACAGTAGGGACATCGGAGAATGGGAGGCGGACGTCCCGAATCCATCCCACTTGAAATTTTAGTTTTAGCTCTCACGGAATCCAGATCTATTGGTTGGTAGCAAGGCTTCGCTATGGTGGAGATGAAGACCGTGATGGCGGCGACGGCAGCCCTTCGGGAGGAGGCTGCAGGGTTTCTGGATCAATCTTCTGTCATGGTTTCCCCCTCCTTATATAGGTGCTGCAGTTCGGTGTTTTCCGACCCGACCATACTGAATTAGGGGTTTGACCCTTCACAAAAGTTGCTTGTTTTGACGTTGCGAATCCAAAAATGTACGGTACGGTGGCTTGCGTCCGTACCGCCACTCGTTAAAGTTTCTGTTAACTTGTGTTGGACGTCATTTCTTCATACGAACTCGTTTTGAGTGTTCTTGGGCTCGTTGAGCTCGTATGGACGAGGAGCATAACCTCATACTGTTAGATCTTCAATTTGGCCTTGTGGAAAAATAATATTTATAAAACAATTCACATGGCTTGCATCTGACGCCTCCTCAATTGTCTTCTTTCATCTCCTTTCATCGTGGTTTGTTCATAAATACCACCTACACATGCATAGATACAAAGACAAGAGAAAACAAGTAAAATCCTAATAAAAACCTATGGTTGTGAAAGGAACATTGGAAAATAAGATGGGGTTGAAATCAACATAAAAGGTAGAAACCAATATAGAATAATGCCAAAGATCCAATGTAAATATACGAAAAACACAAGCCAAATGCTATGTAAAATGGACGCATCAAACATCCCCATGCTTAGACTCTTGCTCGTCGCGAGCAAGTATGAGTCGGTTAAATAAGAATGCGGCCATTAAAAGCTTTCACGCATTAGCAACTGAATAACATTTATTTCTGAAAGTTCAAAGCAGTACTCATGCAAGGCAACACAAGCTCAGTTATAAATATTTTGATGTCCAACCACAAGAGATGTAGTAGGAACTTCTATGTCCAATGTCAAAGTTAAATCTGGTTTGAAAGAACAAGCTTGTGATCCTCCTATTTGCAGTTTATTATATTTTTCCTATTTTTGGATTTGCATAGTAGAATTGAGGTTGAACATGCATAGTCGTCAAACACAAATAGACATAAATTTTTTCAATACAACCCACTTATGTTATCTAGTCAAGACTCAACTGCAAATCTTTGGTTGTTGAACTCATAGAATGTCTATTTCATAGTAAACAAGATTATGCCAAAAAAGAGTGATATATGCAAGCTGGTTTTGTATAGGCTAAGTTGGAGTACCAAGTGCAGCAAGGATGCTACAACCAGGATCCACTCTTGACTGATATCCGAGGTTTCCCTCTAGTTTTGATCACTCAATAGTCAGAGGAGTGTCCAACTTTGGTTAGAAACGCAAACCTATAAGAAGCTGAAATTTTACCCATCATAACATTGTTGTTACAGATGTTTAATCAACTCATGGCCGAAATCTGAGAGTTAACTCGAGTGATCGTTCGTAGGCTAGCGGAGTTGTCAGACTTCCATATTGAGTGCGACAAAGGTGTAAGACACGTGTAAACCAATATCTTACTTTGATCACAAGACAAACTTTTGGCATAGCAATCTCAAAACTTTGAAACATTAATTCTTATTTGTCAACTTCCTCTATAAGCAATAATTGAGTCTATTATTTCTAACACAATGGGTTGAGCAACTTCATAACTATTTATTTGAGACAGTTTAAACAATATAAATCAACATGGATGAAGAAATCCCCACTTGTGCCAAGAGGTCCTGGGTTCGAACCAGCCTCCCTGCACTGCACTTTGCAGGGGTAAGACTAGGTTCCTATAATCCCTACCCAAACCCCACCTTGTGTGGGAGCCTCTGTGCACTGGGTTTGTCCTTTATGAAGAAACTTATTTATTGCATTTTACTCTTGGGTGCATAGTGTTCCTGAGAGCTTGTGCCTCTTGGGTGCATTGTGTATCCTAGACGGTTGGTGGTGCCGCGAAGTCTTCGAGTTGTGAAGCTTCGGGGAAGATTTGGGAGCCCCCAATTGAGTTGTGGGTGTGTGCCCCAAGATCGTTGTAAAGGCTCCGGATTCCGCCTTGAAGGATTCCGATAGTGGAAGGTGAACCAAAACCTTCGGTGCGGTTCATCCGAGAATAGGGTGAGGCCTTTGTGGCATCTTGAGTAGGCCTCTTGTGGCGAGCTCAGACCCCTCCAATGAGACGTACTCCCTTAACAAGGAGGAACTCGGGAATACATCCTCGTCTCTGCGTGCCTCGGTTATTTCTATACCCGAGCTTTTACTTATGCAATTTACATTGTGATAGCCTTCGTGCTTGAAGTTTTATGTCTTGCTATCACCTTTTTGCTTGCCTTGCTTAACATAAGTTGTTGGTGCACATAGGTGAGCCTAGTAATTAGGTTGTTGGCTTGGTAATTTAAACACATGGTTTTATTCCGCAATTATGAAGCCTTAAGCCAGAAAATTTTTAATCGCCTATTCACCCCCCCCCCCTCTAGGCGTCATCTCGGCATAGTTTGTTCTTTCAATTGTTATCAGAGGCTCGTCTCTATTGTTGGGCTTTACCGCCTAGAGAGTAAAGATGTCGTTTAGAGGATTAGTGCATGATCGCAATTTTATATTCGATGGCACAAATTTTAATGTTTGGCAAACTCATATGCTTAGTCACTTACGGGTCTTGGACCCCAATATTGAGCGTATCTTAGATATAGATTTTTCTCCTCCAAAGGATTACGAAAGTACGACTTTAGAGGATGAGAAAAACTTATATCTAGATGCTCTAGCTTCTAATGAGTTTTGCAAATTTGTGAGTGTTGTAGTTTTTGAGTCAATCATGCCTCTCCGGGACGCTCATGAGCTTTGGACCAAGCTTCAAGATAAATATGGAGTGTCCAACTCTATTGAGGATGATTGTTCTCCCTCCACCTCCGGCCGTGATGAGTTCTCAACTCCGTCTACTTCACCAAAATGTGGTAAGCCACAAACTAATGTGATGGTGAGTAGTGATAGGTTGTGCAATTTTGATAGTGGGCTCATTTTTATGATCTTTTATCTCTATCTCATTGCAATGCTCTATCTTTGGACCTAAACACACATAGCACTACAAATGTCATACATGCTAGTGTTGATAGTCCGTGCATATCATCTAAAAATTGCTTGTATGAATCTAATGATGATATGCTTGCTTTTCCTTGTTGCCATGATAAGAATGCTTGTGTTCCCTCTAACTCTTGCATGAATAATAATGTAGAGGAAACCCAATTAACTATGGAACAAGATGTGAACTTGAGTAGTTCAAAAATTAATTGTTCATCTTCATCCACCACTCATTGCCTTATGGCTAAATCTTCTAGTAGTGATGGTAATAATAATGATAATAATGATGAAGAAGATGATGAGGAAAATGATGATGCTCTCTTTCATAATAAAGGTCTAATGATTCTTAAGGCTCTTTCAAAGAATAAAAATGCTTGTGATAACCTCTATGAAATCATGAGCACCCTTGTTGAGCGTGGGGAAACTATTGAGGCTTTGGAAGCAAGCCTTGAAGAAAAGGGTAAGATTGAAAGAGACGATGCTATGGAAAAGGCATCGTTAGAAGATGCTCTCGAGGAAGAGCAAGAGACTCGGGCTTCTCTTGAGGAGAAACTAGAATATATTAAGGAGTCTCACAATGAAATTATTGCTAAAATTATTAAAGAACGTGACCATGCTCATGCTAAATATAAAGTCACGAAAAAGGGAAAATGCTAGATTAAATGAAGAGCTTGCTAAGTTTTCTTCTTCTATTCCTAATGTAAATGATGCGTGTGCTACTAACTCCACTTCTTGTGAAGCATCTATTTTGAAGGAGAATGTTGAACTAAGGGCTCAACTTAAGTTGCTAACTAGCAAGTATGTGAAGTTGGAAGAAAGTCATGAAAAGCTATCTAGCTCTAATGATGATCTTCTAGCATCCTATGCTAGTCTAAAGTTAGCTCATGAGGCCATCACTACAAAGGTAACATCTTGTGAGCCTCATGTGGATAATAGCACAACTATAACTAAAAATGCAATATTGCCATGTGCTAGTCCTAGTAGTTCATCCACTCAAAATGTTGGTACATTATGTGATGAATTACTTTTATTGCCTTGTTGCTCTAACAATGAAGCTTCTACTTTCTCTAGTGCTTTTGTTGCCACTAACCATTTAGAGGAAATAAAAGACCTCAAGGCCCAAGTCACTTCTTTGAAGAAAGACTTGGAAAAGCGTCATGAAGGGAAGAGTGCACTTGACAACATGTTGAGTGTGCAACAATTCCCCAATGACAAGAGTGGACTTGGATTCAACTCCAACAACAAGAACAAGTCCAAGAATGATAATAAGAAGGGCCAAGTTCAAATCAAGAATCCGGCCAAGATCATTTGCTTCAAGTGCAAGCTAGAAGGGCACCATGTTCGGGATTGCCCAATGAAGAAGAAGCCTCTTAGTGAGAAGCAACTAGGGAAGCGGCCTCTTGTTCAATCTCGTGCTCAACCACGAGTTGAACAAAGGCCACCTCCTAAGAAGACTCAAGTCAATGCTCCTCAAGTTGAGGAGCCTATTAAGAAGAAAGAAAAGAGTCGATGTTGCTACCTTTGCCGTGGCAAGGGTCATTCTGCTTCTTCATGCACTAGTGGTACTTCATCCAACCCTATCATTATTAATGATGCATATTCTCTTGGGAAGGATAGAATTGGCAATGTGTTTGCCAAATATGTGGGGACTCAAAGTGGTGTCAAGAAAAGAACCATTTTGGTTCCCAAGCCTATTGTGAATAACCTCTTAAGACCCAACTTAGTTGGGGACCAACAAGCTTCAACTTGATCAATAGGTGTTTGTGGAGGACATTGGAGACTTGGCTAGCATTTGAAGAATTAAGGGATCTTCATGGTTATTTTTCATCAAGCCAAGTCAATTGGATTATCACATATCTATCTCATATCCATTGTGCCTCCTTGCGGTAACTTGTTTTTAATTCATATATACATTGAAAGTTGCTTGCTCCCTTACATGTGTTAGTTTTGTTCCTAGCATGTGCTTGTATATGATATGCTTCTTTCCTACTTGTCTTGTTATTCAAGGTTGTGTATGATAGTTGTGTATCAAGTATGTGTAACTTGTGTGTTGAGCCTTATTGGATCTTGTGTGGATTTCATTTGGATCTTTGAGATATTAATGGACTATCCCATTTTGGGGGAGTGATGTGCTTTGTGCACCTCACAAACCTAAAAATGTGTGTAAATGAGGCACACCACCTAGTATTGATATTTAAATATTATCTAGTTACTACGTGGTATGTCATATTCATGAGAAATTCAAATTCCACAATGTCCATTAATTTCTCTAGTTGGTTTTATTTGCCTCTTCCTTAGAAAAATGAATTATCACATTATGGGGGAGTAATAAGCTATGTGCATATTACAATCCCATAAAAACGTGGACATTTGAGGTTTGCCACTTAGATTTGATGTTATAAATTATCTCTTTCCTATGTGGCATGTTGGCTCGAACAAGTTCCAATTTTCTTTTTGGTTATCCTTTGGATCTTGTTTGTGTGAGTTTGCTTGGTGTGGTTTTTCTCTAATATGCATTTCCATATATTATTTGAGAAACCATTTGTTTCATATTATTCTAACCATGGCTTTGTCGGTTGGTTCGAATAGTTGAAACTACCGACAAACCTTTTTTCAAAATATGGTGTTTTATTTCTTATCTCTAGCCATATGTTTGTTTGTTGTGAAGTTGGTCTTGAACATCATTCCTATATACCACCGAGAAATATGTCTATATACTCCTTGTCCATGACAAGTGATACTAGTAATTGTGGTGGATTTTGTAGACCATCTTCACATTGGCTCTTGCGTTGATTTGTCTTATTTATTGCCAAGTGTATTTATTTTGACTCCCTTTATCTTCCTTGCCTCTTGCATGGATCCTAATTTTTCAATCGGTAGTGTTTAGTGTTGTAAATAAAATATGGAGAATAATGATCCCTTGTGCGTGCATTTTGTATTCAAATGCAAATATCTAAGATAATGCATTAATCTTGGGGGAGCATTCCTTTATATTTAGAACACTATCCTATCTATCAATATTTGATCCTTTCAATTGGCATTTGATTCTTTATCTTATGTTTTGGTACTTTCAATTGACATTAATTGGGATTTAATATCTCCTTCATAGATATTTGTTTCAATTGATATTTATTGTGGGAGTTTTGATACCTTATTGCTTTATTTTACTTTACTTGATTTCGGTCAAGTATTATCCTCTTCTTGGTATCTTTTCTCCTAGTTGGTATCTTATTTTCAATTGGTGTCTTATCAATCATGTGTTGTTTTGATTCGATTCCTATTGATATCACACTTCATGTGTTGATGTGTTTTGGAATCAATCATATGTTGATTTGATTTTTCCTCAATCATGTGTTGATTTGGATTTTGATATAATTTGGACAACCTTTTTGTGTCACACTTTGGTGTGCTCTCTTCTTGGTTTACTTGGTGTTTTCGTCCAAATTGTATCTCATTTGGTTCTTGAAAGACTTTGCATGTATATTCTCTAATATATATATTATATGGCATGTTTGTCTTTCTAGTTCCAATATATAGGGGATACTCTACCAAATCCTAAATCGGCTAAGATGTGCATGAAATTCAATTTCATATCTATATGCACATATTTATGTGGAGTGTTTCCTATATATTGTAGTTGATCTAACTACTATGGGACCCAATGAGTTTGGGAACCATTTTGTGCTTGAATTTTGTTTTAGGTACAATGGAGATACATTGGATGCTTGGTTCATTCATAAGGAAGGTTTTCTCAACATGTGATTTTAGGAGTCAAGCTATGATGACTAACAATGCTCATCTTCTTCATCGTCAATGTATCTCGGTAACAAGTATCAATCCCATGCATACTTTTCTAGTCTCAACCTTATGTAGGTTGCTTCTTGGCATGAAAGCTTCTAATTATATGCAATTGTTGTGGTTTTGGCTTCTTCCTTCACTTAGTGTATCTTTGTGATATTTGTGATGAAAGTGCAAAAACCTTGTCTTCAATTGGTATTATTTCTTTGAGATACTTGTTGACTATCTCAAAGCATCACCACTATCTCTTGTTCCCTTAGTGATATGTGTGATGTCTTTGATATTTTTTAAGTTCATTTATATACAATGAGATAAATTTGAGCTATGTGCGATGCTTTTAAGCAATAATCTCTTTGTATATTTATGACTTCCTTTTGGATACCTTGTTCTCTTTTTCTCGACCATTTCATATGTGCAAGTTTCTTTGTGGATGTATATCATTAACGATTTGTCTACTTAGAAACCTATACATATGAGAGAGGTCACCTTTTAGTTGGTATCCTATTTCCTTTGAGCTACCTTGTTTTTATCTATAATTCTTTGGTGGCTCCAATTTTGTCTCATGAGTGCTTGTCTTATTTTTATTGGTATCTTTGCACACTCATGTATTTGTTAAGGATCTTCTACTTCATGCTTACCATGGTGAGTATGTTGAATTTTATTGGCTAAATGCTCTCACTAGCTTTTGGCATTTTCAATTGGTTTTAGTTTTCAATTGGTATCCCTAAGCTTGTGAACATATTTCTTTAAAAGATACTTTTTTTATCTCGGTTGGGCCTATCTCTTGTTGAATTTTTGAAAATTGGTATCTCCTTATGGCTCAACCATATCTTTGGTCCAAGTGCTTTGATTTGCTTTTGCTCTATGCACACTTGCACTTGTTGCGTGTTCTAGATGATTTTGGGGAGTGAGGATTCCATATTTGTGCACTCCTCAATTGTGCATGAACATTGGGGAGCTTCTCCATTTTTATTTAGAACTCTCGCTTTGGATCTTTTCGATTGCTTTTCTTCTTTGTGGAGATGTTTAGAATGATTTCATCTTTTTGCAATCTTTGGATCCTCAATATAATTTGATTCCCTCTAATTATTCGTCAATGAATATGTGCGTTTGATTTCACTCATATCTTGAGAAATGCACTTTATGGAGGAACTCATATTATATTGGCTTTCTAATTTTTTCTTCCCATTTCGGCAATCGATGCCAATGGGGGAGAAGTTTAGAGGGTTTAAGGGAATTTGGGTTTTATGCTTTTGTTGCATTTGCCTTTAATGCGCTTGCATTCTTGCTTGTTTGTCGTGCAAGGATGCTCTATTCATTATATAAACCCTCTTAAAAAGGGATTGTCATCAATTACCAAAATGGGGGAGATTGAAAGTGCATGGTTGCCCCCATGTGTGGTTTTGGTAATTAATGACAATCTCTATGTACTAATGTTTATATTAAGCTATATTTGTAGGTGTGTCCATAAGCTTTGCTTGATCTCCATGTGTTGGAATCAAGGCTAAAGGGAAGAAGAAGATTATATGTTGATCAAGGCTAAGTGCAAGTTGATCAACACACAAGGCTAGTGATGTACCATGAGGGATCATGTGATCTCATGGTATGGTGAGCACTTGTCAATATAGCCTTGTGAACTAACCCATGATCGATGTGCTTGGTATCTCTATGTTGGGTTAGGTGTCTTGTCATGAGCTTGCATCAAAAGGAAGATCTCGTGTAGCTCATGAAGGACGGTGTCAAGTGGTGTGGTGCAAGTTCAAAGATGATCAACAAGAAGATGTCATATGCTTGGAGCTTGCAATCCAATTGAAGATAAAGGCTAAGTGAAGATATGCCTAAGAGGTGCTTCTCCCATCTTGGTGTATGGGGGAGCAACATGTGGATCTTCACCAAGCAAAGCGCAATCAAGAAAGGTGGTTCGTCTTGAGGAGATGAAGATCATCGTCATCGACCTCAAGTGGATTTATGCGCAAGACAAAGGTATGATCTTGATAGGGTTTCTATTTTACCTGTCTCATGTTGTTAGTGGAGAGACCGGGTTATAGGATAGATAGCCGTTCTATCAAGAGGGGCTCTCGACCGAGTATCTTGTTCGTTTCGTCGTAGAGAGCACAAACCTTTGCATCCTTACAATCATTTTTATTGGTTCTTATTTGTCTTTTATCCATGTGAGAATTTAGAGCTTGTGTTCATCTCCATACCAAGCTCTAGTTCATCAAAAACGGATTTCATGAATATCTTCTTGCGTTTTTTATATTGGAGGTTTTACCGGTTTGTCTCTTCTAAGAGAGGTCAAACTCTCTCCTTATGTTTTCCTCCTCACATGATGGACTATGATGTGTATATGCATAATCTTGTAGGGCTTGTGATTATCTTCGAAACAAGCCCAAAATCATAGAAAACGGAGTCTTGATGAAAAACTTGTTGGTTTTTTATGTTGGAGGATTTACCGGTTGTTCCTTTTTAGAGAAGGTTTACCTTTCTAAATTTGTTTTATTCTCCATTGTTGGACTATGATGTTTCTCTGCATGATCTTGTAGAGCTCTTCGTTGCGGTTCCAACGAGTCCAAGATCATCGAAATCGGAGTCCGGGTGAAAAAGTTATTACAGTTTTCGCTTTGCTATTTCTGCAGTTTTTCTGTAGGCCGGAGTCTCCGGTCTGAAACTTTGTTTTTTTTGTCGAAAGGGTGGTGCGGCTCTGTTGCCCTGTCCGGAGACACCCCGGAATGACCCCGGAGTCTCCGGTAGGGCCAGAGTCTCCGGTCTGGGCAGACCGGAGTCTCCGAGGTAAGTTTTCTGCAACGACTCTTTTTCGTGGAGACCTATAAAAGGCCCCCTTCTTCCCCAAAATGACCAGAGCTTCCTAGCACGTCTTTGCCCCCCCCCCCCCATTGTTGACCTCTTGAAGCTTGGTTTTCTCTCTATTCCTCCATGATTCTTGCCTCAAATTAGAGGGAAAAGAGAGAGGAGATCTAGATCTACATTTCCACCAATCTATCTCTCCTCTAAGTGAGGGGAACCCTTTGGATCTAGATCTTGGAGATTCATTTGTTGAGTTCTTCTTTGTTCTTCATCTCTTCTCCCCCCATAAGCATTAGTTTCTTTTGGTGGGATTTGGGAGTGAAGGATTTGAGCACTTCTTGTGTTCTTGCCATTGCATTTGTTGCATAGGTTTGTGCTCTCCATAAGGATTCGTGGAAGATTGAAGTTTGAGAAGCTTGTTACTCTTGGGTGCATAGTGTTCCTGAGAGCTTGTGCCTCTTGGGTGCATTGTGTACCCTAGACGGTTGGTGGTGCCGCGAAGTCTTCGAGTTGTGAAGCTTCGGGGAAGATTTGGGAGCCCCCAATTGAGTTGTGGGTGTGTGCCCCAAGATCGTTGTAAAGGCTCCGGATTCCGCCTTGAAGGATTCCGATAGTGAAAGGTGAACCAAACCCTTGGGTGCGGTTCATCCGAGAATAGGGTGAGGCCTTTGTGCCATCTTGAGTAGGCCTCTTGTGGCGAGCTCACACCCCTCCAACGAGACGTACTCCCTTAACAAGGAGGAACTCGGGAATACATCCTCATCTCCGCGTGTCTCGGTTATTTCTATACCCGAGCTTTTACTTGTGTAATTTACATTGTGATAGCATTCGTGCTTGAACTTTTATGTCTTGCTATCACCTTGTTGCTTGCCTTGCTTAGCATAAGTTGTTGGTGCACATAGGTAAGCCTAGTAATTAGGCTTTTGGCTTGGTAATTTAAACATATAGTTTTATTCCGCAATTATCAAGACTTAAACCAGAAAAGTTTTAATCGCCTATTCACCCCCCCCCCCCTCTAGGCATCATCTCGGCATAGTTTGTTCTTTCAATTGCAATGTGCATGTTATGCTTGGTGGGTGTCCTAGGATCGTTATTATGCGGATTTGGCGGGAACGCTCAAATCTACGTAGTACCGATCCTTCGGGGCATAACAGTTCACACGAGCCATCTTGAAACTAAGAGAGTAATGCAAGATATGATCCAAAAAATCTCGCTATCCGTTTCCGGTCAAAATATATATCTTTTCAAGATCATCTCTCGTGGTCGACCACGTTGCGTGGTCGACCAACCGAAAATACTAGGTAGGGGTCAACGTCATCTTTGAAATCCTTATTTTTCCACATTGTCGCCCTCCCAGTATTATGATTGCTCCCTTAGCACATTCGTCCTCCTTGCTCCATTTGAACAGAGAACACCCGAGAGAAGAGAAACAAAGACTGGCCAATGAAGATGGTGGATGGATAGTCAAACGCAGTGGGTCCTCCACGAGCGACGGCCATAGGCGCAGACCCAACAACAACCAATGGTGAAGAAGAAGATAACGGGACATCAAAGGTTCTGATGGTTAAACGACGATGAACTGAGCTGAGTTCGGTCATGCTGGACGATGGCGGCATGTACGCGTCATTATCCTGATGAAGGCATCGCCCTTACAGTCTTGTTGCATCGCTCGGGCTACTTCGGGGGAAACCCCAGATCCAAGTCTACCAGATCGGACGATGTCAACGCTTTACGCCGTTCTCCCTTCCTGCGGGCATCGTTTTGGAGCAGAGCCGCTGAAGGGGTCAGCTGGTGCGTCGGGCACATGGCTCCGATGACGATGAGGTTCAGCCCCTTCATTAAGTTTTTAGGTATTGCGACAGTCGTCGCCGGGAAGGTGGCTCCGATTGATCGATGTATTTCTTCTTTCTTGCTTATTTTTATGTATTTCTTCTTTCTTGCTTATTTTTATGATAGTAATAAAAAAAAGTGTGCATCATTTTGATGCACATGCCGGGATATGAACCTCCTTTTTCGCAAAAAAGAAAACGGTGATGAACAGTACCCGTCAGAATCGAGGCAAGGAAATTCCGAGGCGGCTGACTGAGAAATAGCTCGCTCCCTGCGTATCTTTCCTGGACAGCACATGGAGCAGTAAACGCCAGTAAAATTCAACGGAGGAACCAAACTGAACAGGACAGGCCAGGGCCCCATTTCCCCAACCGACGTGGTTCCTGCGTGCCGGCCACCGATTGGCCAAATGGCACGGCAGAATCAACAGTCAGTTTGGTGGCGCCGCCTACCTTCGCCGGTGCCGTCCACGACGAGCCACTGCCGAGGACAAGATCCGAATTCCAAGCTGGGGCAGCAGCAAAAGCCTGAACCATTTGGCGGAGGACGATCTGCCTGGGCGGCAGGTGGGATGGTGGGTGGCCGTGTCATGTCACCCTGTCCGGTGTGCCGGCGAATGAAAGGACGACAAGGATCATCATGCGACCTTGCACCGAAATGGGGTGTGCAAGTGTAACCCAAACATCAAGATGTAGAGAAATGACCTTGATCCGGATCATATGTACTTTACTACCTATAGGAGAAAGCAGCAAGCAGGACTAGGCTTAAAAAACATTAATTTGGGGAAAATGTAAAGAAATGGGCTTCGTCAGCTTCAGTGCAAGACCAAATTAACCCACCAGAGGATATTTTGCGTCATCTGTGGATATCACTACTAGTACTTTTCAGTGCAACAGAATATTCAACTCCATCATGAGACCGACAGCCTTGGATATATGCACCGCTGTATCAGTTTACAGATTTTGTCCAGTCTTCAAAACTGAGAAATTACCTCCGAAATGCAAGTTGTATCACAATTAAAACATGCCTAAGCCTACCATCCAGCATAGCCAAAGCTTGCTCAATTTACAGGATAGCTATTAGGGATCGACACTTCAACACAGCATAACCGGCTCGAAAAACACAATAAATCATGCCAAACATTAATCGCATTATAAATCTAGCATAATGACATAATTAAATTTCACGATTCATATAGGAACCATCATCAACCCAGAATATATATAGTAGTGTTGAGTCATCAAATGAGGCTATCATAAAAGGAAATGATTTAGCTTCCTCTACTATGACCTAACGTACCTCTTTGCCCAGAAACATGAATAATCAGAGAGCAGCTGCGAAGGGTAAAACAACGATAGAGTCCGTTACTTGGCATTCATTCATTCAATTGAACTAAATATCAGCTCAGCTTTACATGTTCATTGGGAACTCTTAAGATCAGAGGCAATCTACAACCGAGACGGTGCATTATTTATGACACTAGAAGTCAATTCCATATGGTACACATTTGCACACCTGATTTACGATGAAGGAAAGTTCATCTGGTGACCATGTCTCAGCTTTCCTTGGTATACATGCCTCTAGTAATAGCATAAATTAAACAGGTCTAGAGGAACTAAACAAACAACCAACTAAGTAGTACTATCTAGTAAACAAGCAGAAGAGGAAGAATTTTATCACATCCCGCATATAGTGCCCAAATAGATAAAACGGGCTCGCTGAGAAGAGCGAACCATGAAAAATTGGAACAACCTGAAACCTGCAAAGACTCAGTCCGGCCTTCTTAACTTCAGTTCAGCCGCCTTCTCTTGTTCCGGTGTATGTCTCCACCGTCCACATCCAAGGAACCTAAGGCATCGCTTCTTCCCCTCCTCCTCAGGGTTCTTGAAGAACCGGCATTGCTAGGTTCTCCTACGCTTTCAGTGAAAGCAGCATCCTCCTGAATCACAGCCATGGTGCTTGAATTAGAAACTTGATCTGCAGCCAGTGCTGCAGCAGCATGATCTCCATCAACTGGCGGCTCGTGATTTGGCGAATTCGATGAAGTTGATGCTCTGTATTGGCTTGGCCTAGAATATCTTCTAAGATCACTCACAGCAGTTGCCAACCTTTCCGTATTTGCAATGCCGACAAGGGTAAGTCGTTGCAATAAATCAATTCCTTCCGAGGAAAGTGGGCTTGAACTACGCCTAGGCGGATCTGGCGTGCTGTTTCCAGGCAGCCCACTGTCAGGAGCAGAAGAAGCAACAAATGCAGGGTTTTCTGCTTCTCTTTGCAGCCTCCTTGCTCTCATCCTAGTAGTAATTCGGCCTAGACGGCCAGTCTGATGAGCATGGTCTATCATCTCCTGGACAGCTGATTCAGGAGGCCCTTCAAGCCTACTGACGCTACTCATAATCTGCTGATCAAGAATGCGCCTCCACGAAGACAATATCCCATGTGCCTCGCCAAGCCTCCTAGAAATCGGGCGCAAATGATGGAACTGTTGTCGAAAGCTCTCGATGCGATTGCCGTGTGGCCTGGCGGGAATGTTTGGACTGGACACATTGGCATCCTCCGCGACTTTCTTCTCGACATCCGAAGCTGAATTCCCTCTCCCATAGATAGGAGTGATGTTCCCTTCAGTCACCTCGCCTTTGCAGACAGGGCACTCCCTGTGGGTGGAATGAACATGCAGCCACTGGTACAAACAAGGCCAGCAGAAGAGATGGCCGCAGGAAGTGACCACCGGCTCATCGGCCATGTCAAAGCAGATGTTGCACTCGAACATGGCAGTACTCTTGCCGCCCTCCGCTGGCTCATCCACAGCACCCACCACGGCACCGCCGGCAATCACCTTATTCTCCTCGACAGTATCATGGTGCGTAGGCTCTTGCGGCGGTGGTTGTGCGGGAGCATCGTTGTCCAGTGCAGGGGCATCGGAGCTGAGAGGAGGAAGGTCTGACCGGAACCGTCTGGGACGGAGGTAGCGCTGCTGGCGTCCAGGGCAGATCGGACGGCGGTAGCGGTCGGGACGCTCCGGGCGGAAGGTGGAGGAGGCCGTCGAGGAGGACGGGCGGTCCGCCCACCCGACCAGGTCGCTGGGATGCAGCGGTAGGGGCGGGGGCGGCGGCGCGTGCAAGAAACCGAACTCGAGGTCGTCGGCGAGCTCGGGTATCGCCTCTGAGGAGGCCACCAGGTAGTGCGGCGGGGGCGCGTCGGGGGCGGAGATATCGTAGAGGTCGGGCGGCGGGCGCATCAGGTCGGCGCGGGTGGGAGAGTAGGGCGAGTGGAGCGGCTCCGCTGCGGCCTCCGGCGGCGGCGCGTCGGCCGAGGCGGCGGAGGAGGACGGGGAGGAGGACAGCATCGAATTGCCGAGGGCGAGGTCGGAGCCGAGATCGGGGCGGCGCGTGCGCGCGGCGCGGGGGAGGCCGAGGTAGAGGTTCAGATCCATCCTTCTGCGGCTGCGGGCGGCATCATCGGCGGCCATCCGGCGGCGGTGCGCCTAGCCGCGCCCTACTCCCGCGCCTGCTCCGTCACGGGGCGCCGCAACCACAACCCACCGCCTCGCCAGCATCACGGCGGGCCGACGCGCGCGGAACCCGGGCGTGGGGAGGCACGATCCGCCGGCGCCGCGGTCGGAAGGAGGTTTGGGGCGGGTAGATGGATGCGGTGGGGCGGCGGCGGCGGCGGCGGCGGTGGGAGGTGGGAAATTATATGAGGAGGCGGGTAGCTGCGGGGGGAAGGGATGGGAGAGGGGAGGGAGGGATGGAGGAAGGGGAAGCACGCGATGCGCGAGGTTGCTCAAGGGAAAACAGAGCGCCACGTCAGCACGCACGCACCACCGGGAGGGGGAGGGTGGAAAGGAGGAGGTTGTCCGGTGAATCTAACCGGGGCAGGGCTGCGGCGTGTCCAGCTGCCTTTTGCGGCCGTGTACGATACTCGTGGGCGCCTTCAGCGGTCCCTTGTCCGCTATGTGTCGGTATATTCCGGTAAGAATTTGAAAATTGGAATTGAGTTTTTTTATTTGAATTCTACTGTTCGGTTGTGTCTGGATTTAAAAACTGGATTTGGCAGCCAAATTTTACGATATTGAACTATAACTAAAAGATGTCTTCTTCTTCTTCACAGCATCACCTCTTTGAATTGGTGGAATTGCTTCTTTTTCTTATGGATGCCCAAATAAACATCCAAAAATTGGAATCGACTGCTCTTTTTTATTCCAACTATCACTATCTTGCACAACAAACAAAAATTAGAGATTAACTGCTTATTTCAGTACATACAGTGGTTATTGGTCTATATTCAATAACAAGCCCTCCAATACAAACATCCAAAGAAAGCCTATAGGAATTCCGCGGAAATATTGCCAATTCATGGCATTGCCATTAAGAATAATGGTACTAAATTTCGAGTTACATCACTCGAACTCGGATGAGGAGTCATCGACCCCTCTCGACTATTGGGGCTATGCCTTAGTATGTGAGGCAAAGCAATCAATTTCATAAACGGTCAAGTTCTGAGCAGACCTGAGCAGAGAGGCGTCTGTTTGGTGAGGGGGCGCGAGTGAAACGTTGCGACGGTTGCCAATTTGGCGCAAGCGATACAATCCAAACAAACACGAGTAGAGCGGCATCTTTGCGGAGGGGACACCGAAGTGTTGCGACGGTTGCTAAGTTAGCGCCAAGTGAATCTAACGGTTGTCGCATGTTTACCTACCTTTTGCAACCGTGTACGATCCGACTTGGCAGTATATGGGCACCGGACCGTTAAGTTGCTCATATCTCTCTAGAATTTCACAAGAATAAACAGTGCAGTCTCTCTAGAAAATCCACAAGAAATAAGAGAGATGCCAAAGATTAAAATAAAAAAGATTTGCGCCTCCACAAAAAAATCTACGCTAGCAACGTGTGACCCCGCTCCGCACTAAGTATATTTCTTTTTGAGACTATTGCATGGCAACGTAACTTGGTAGTGAGATACAGTTATATCTTTTAAACTCGCAAATGATGAAAACAACCCACCAAACTTAGCAATGGCAATCAATTCAGTCCAAATCTTGTGACAGGATGGACCTAGAGTCCTCTATATTGGTTGTTGGCTGGACTCTAGAAGGTTTTGAGGGGTGTTTTCACAAATATGCCAAGTGGCACTTCTACATAAAAAACTCGATTAAATTTCATCTCAAATTTGTGATCTAGCCAACCCGCCCTTCAGCTAATGGTTTTATTCCAAATCCATGTTGATTAGACCACGTCCTTTCCTACATCCCAAAGCGTAGCAAAACTTCCAATTCTCCCCTCCCCTCTCTACCTCTCAATTGTGGTCACCATAGCTCTCTTATTTGTTGCATATTTAAGAGAGACCAAAGGTTAAAACTCAGAATCTTGCACTTCCACGCGGAAAAAACTTTGCACCCTAACCTAAACTCGACATTGAAGTACAATTTCATCACTGAACTCACGAACCACAAAACAACCCACTAAATTTCATGACGACAGTTGGTTTAGTACTTGTTGTGTGAATCTGTCGTGTTGGCTGCGCACTTGTACTCAGCTTGAGGTTTGTTTTTCAGAAATAAGCCGAGTGGCACTTTTATAGAAACGACCTCAATTAGATTTCATCTCCCATCCGCAATCTAGCCAACCGTTTTACCCTAAATCCATGATGATTCATCCACACCATCCCTAAGCCTAGCAAAAACCCTAATTCTCTCTCCCCGCTTTACTCCACAATGATGATAATTACGGCTATTCCAACATGCAACTCCACCACCAAGCCCCTAGTAATGCCGCTCCTTCCATTCCAAGTTTCCAATATTGCATTGGTCCTCCCCGTGCCAATCCATCTCCTTCTGTTGGTCATCTATCGGTGATGACAGTGCATTGGCACATATCAAAAGTCACATTATGGTTGGATACCCCCCCCCCCCAATGAAAAAGGTGAAAATAGACAACATCTCGGTGATTTTATTGAGTCGTTTGGAAAACTGTACTATTGAGATGGGATCCACTTCGGAAGGTAATGGTGTGACTCAAATCACATACACTGATCTAAATACACCCATAACCTCCTATGGAGAAAGAGAATCTACCGTTTATCTAAACTGTGAAAGCCAGTTTTGGCAGGCATGGACCCTCTGGGTCCTGAACGTCGGGCCATATGTTTTGCGCCACGAAGAGATAACATGATTGCGTGCATCACTGCAACTCTCTGTTGCCCTGGAAGTAGCCCAGAGGTTCCCTAGAGACTCTGGGGTCCAAAACCTCTGACCCTCTTGAAAGTGCATGGTTGCCCCCATGTGTGGTTTTGATAATTAATGACAATCTCTATGGACTAATGTCTGCATTGAGCTACTTGTAGGTGTGTCCATTTGTGTTGCTTGATCTCCATTTGTTGGAGTGAAGGCTAAGGGAAGAAGAGTATTTGTTGATCAAGGCTTAGTGCGAGTTGATCAACACTCAAGTCCAAGTGAAGATATGTCGAAGAGGTGCCTCTCCCATATTGGTGTATGGGGGAGCAACATGAGTGTCTTCACCAAGCGAAGCGCAATCAAGAAAGGTGGTGCGTCTTGAGGAGATGAACTCGTCTTCTTCGACCTCAAGTGGATTAATACGCAAGGCAAAGGTATGATCTTGGTAGGGTTTTCTATTTTACCAGTCTCATGTTGTTAGTTGAGAGACCGGGTTATAGGATAGATAGCCATACTATCAAGAGGGGCTCTCGACCGAATATCTTGATCGTATCATCATAGAGAGCACAAACCTTTGCATCCTTGCAATCATCTTTATTGGTTCTTATTTGGATCTTATCGTGGTGTGGTCTTGGTGCTTGTCGTGCTTGTCATGACAAGGCTAAGGTCATCGAAAACGGTTTTCATTTGCGTCTTCTATTGCGTTTTCGGTATTGGAGATTTTGCCGGTTCATCTGTGCGGAAGGTTTCTCTCTTCCAATTATTTGCAAAATCACCTTTACTTGTTTGCTACATTTCCAAGGGTAGCATTTGTCGTCCTCTTTTCAACAAAATTGGTTTCACGCAATTTGGACTTCATTTGCAAAAGATATGTCTTTCCATCTTGCGAAATAGAGGTTGATCCTTTCCCCTTTGGTTTTTACAATATTTTGTTGAACTATGATGTTTCTCTGCATAATCTTGTTGTGCTCGTTGTGATGATTCCAACGATTCCAAGATTATCGAAAACGGAGTTCGTTTGCAAAAGTTAGGGCAGTCAGATTTTTCTGTGGATCTGGTCCGAAGATGGTCCGAAGTCTCCGGTCCTGTGCTCTTTTGGCGCCCAGTGATCTTTTTGTGGTGCGGTACTGGATAGGGGTCCGGAGCATCACCGGAGATAGTCCGGAGTCTCCGGCCCCTCTGGACCGGAGTCTCCGGTCTGCCCCGATGACCCAAGTGTGGTTCGCCTCTGTTGCCCAGTCCGGAAGCTGTCCGGAGGCAGGCCGGAATCTCCGGCCCAGGCCGGAGTCTCTGGTGCACTTACACCGGAGTCTCCGGTCTGAGTGGCCTCCAACGGCTAGTTTTTCAGGGGACCTATAAAACGCCCCCATCTTTCCCAACTCATTTAAGGGTTTTCAGCAGAACATTTTTCACTCTCTCTCACTCCATTGTTGACCTTGGAAAACCTTGCCCTCTCCTAATCCCTCCAAAGATTCTTGCCCATCTTTAGGGAAACAAGAGAGGAGACCTAGATCTACATTTCCACCAATCAATTTCTCCTCTAAGTGAGGGAAACCTAGTGGATCTAGTTCTTGGAGTTCTTTTGTGGATCTCCTCTTTGTTCTTCCTCTCAAATCCCTCACTAGCATTAGTTGCTTTGGTTGGATTTGGGAGTGAAGGACTTGACCACTTGGTGTGTTCTTGCCTTTTGCATTAGTTGCATCGGGTTGGTCTCCCCACGAGGATACGTGGGATTAAAGTTGAGAAGCTTGTTACTCTTGGGTGCATTGTGTTCCCAAGAGCTTTCTGCCTCTTGGGTGCATTGTGTACCCTAGACAGTTGGAGGATTCGCGAAGACTTCGAGTTGTGAAGCTTCGAGAAGATTTGGGAGCCCCCAATTTGGTTGTGGGTGTGTGCCCAAGGATTGTTGTAAAGGGCTCCGGATTCCGCCTTCAAGGATTCCGATATGGAAAGTGAACCAAACCCTTGGGTGCGGTTCATCGGAGAATAGGGTGAGGCCTTTGTGGCATCTTGAGTAGGCCTCTTGTGGCGAGCTCACACCCCTCCAACGAGACGTACTCCCTTAACAAGGAGGAACTCAGGAATACATCCTCGTCTCCGCGTGCCTCGGTTATTTCTATATCCGAGCTTTTACTTATGCACTTTACATTGTGATAGCCTTCGTGCTTGAAGTTCATATCTTGCTATCACCTTGTTACTTGTCTTGCTTAGCATAAGTTGTTGGTGCACATAGGTGAGCCTAGTATATTAGGTTGTTCGCTGGTTAATTTAAACACCTAGTTTTATTCTGTAATTAGCAAGCCTTAACTTGAAAAAGTTTTAATCGCCTATTCACCCCCCCCCTCTAGGCGACATCAAGGCATCGTTTGTTCTTTCACCTCTAATAGAATCCTCGAGACAAAAATAGGTTTCCACTCGATGAAATTGTATTGTGTAACTCTATGTTAGCCTCGGGAGCGGGAGTCGCACAAATGTTTCCCGCAACACTAGGTCGTCAGAACTTTCGGGTCTTATAGAATAGTGGTTGCAATGGTTTGATTTGGGGAGCTGCTATATGAGCTCACACCTAGATGAAAGGAGTTTGTTCTACATACAATCCACTGTGGATAGGGCTCTGGACAAGATTCGGAATCTCCAATTAAATTGTGGAGTTGCCTTTAATCAAGTTTATAAAGGTTCGTTGACCATCTTAAGGGTACCATCAGTGGATCAAGGAACTTCTCTTGCGTGGAAGGCTCGAGAAAAATAAGGTGAGACATTTGTGGCACATGGGGAGCTTGATGCTTTTGCACCTTGCCAACGGATATTAGCACACCAAAAGATGTGAACTTTAGGATACATCATCGTCTCCAGTGTGTTGTTATTTCACATCTTTGCATTTACTTGATCACTAGCTTGCTATCTTGTTGGTCCTATAAGCTAGTTGTATCTTTCCATAAAGTTTTCTCTCACCTAGTTCCATATCTAGAGAACCTATGTTATTGTTCTCGATGATTTTTTTATAGAAAATACTAAAATTTGTAGTCACCTATTCAAACCCTCTAGTCGACCTCTTCAATCCTTTCATGTTGGATAAAATAAAGTTCCCTCCTTCCTCTCATCATTAACTGTATGCCATGTAAAAAACCTACATAGACGACTAAGAGACATCACCATCTTGGAGCATTTAGATATGCATAATGAGCTCACGTAAACGTGCATTGTATTTTCCATGAGCTGAGCGAGCGGGTGTGCCCTGGCTCACCCAGACATTTGGTGAAAAATTGGGATCAATTCATCATAACACAGCCGACACACTACAACCATTATAAACACTAATGGGTTGTGGTCAACTAGCTTATTTATGGATTTTTTTCTTTTAAGCATTTTTTTAGCCCATAGGTCCTAAGCTACTCCTGATAGGGGCTTCCTCCCTTCCTCCACCTTGTTGACTGAGTGCAATGGTACAATTCCTCTGTTTCTGTGTTTCCTGGTCGATCAAATCCCTAATTTCGGACTCAGTAATTAAATGTCTCAAACTCGGTGACCGTCGATGAAAGAAGAAGTCGGGAAGCTAGGGTGAGCCTACGTGGCAGCATTGAGGACTCCAGGCGGTTCGCGGTGTCGAGCACATGCTCGAGTGGCGCCTGGCCCTAGGAGCCCGAGACGGCAACAATGATGCAGCACGTTCCACGATTGGTCGAGCACCAGCTTAGAAGGAGAAGCAACACTTCGGCGGCCGTCCTAGCCTAGGTGAACATCAAAATAAGAATCACACCAGTTATTTTACATGTTATGTTTTGTTCATGAAGACTATTTATCTTCCCAACTATTTGTATTTCTTTTTTCTCTACCTAAAAATATATTTGGTGAGTTATGTATGACTTAATTTTTTATTTACAATGTTCTATTCGGTAAGATTGTGTATTATATGTGATGCCAATCTTTTTTGAGTGTGGCACACTCTCCGAAAATTTCCGTACTCTGCGATTGGTATTTTCCCTTAGGATTATGATATATTTGGTCACGGTAATCCAACAGCTCTACTTCTTGTGGATGCACGTTATTTCGTTTGTTGGTTCCATATTCTCTACAAGTTTTCTCACACCACACCACACCTCACAAAAAAGGGTGTTGCAACGAAAGGAGTTCCTCACAGAAAAAAAAAACACCCCGATGTACCACTCAAAGCAAGCCCTAGCACCCACTTGGGCCAGCCCAGGAAACACCACCTACTCCGTGTCGACTCAAGGTGGACCTGACATAGGCCGACGTTGATGCATCCCAATTAGCATGTACCTTTATATATATATTTTTTGAAATGTATTCATTTTCATAAAATTTATATAATCAATTTTATTAGAAGAAAAATGTTCATGTGTTGTTCAATCAAAATAAATTTCCCTAAAAATACATTCAAGTATTTCCTCATAAAATGTATTTATATATTGAAAAATCACATATACTAACTTGGATTTTATTTTTTAAAATAAAATATTCATATATTTAGAAAATGTTCTTGTATGTGAAAATATTTTTTTTCATGTCTTTGTTTATTTTTGGAAATTAAATGGCCCATGTGGGCAGCGCAACATGACCCATGCAATGCGGCAGAAGATGCCTGACGCATGTTGATAGGTTGCTCAGCGGTGAAGTGTTCTTGAGGTGTGCTTGACGAAGATCTAAGAGCATCTTTTTTTAGATAAAGAGTATATATTAATATCGCGATGATACCAATTACACCCAGCCTTGCAACAACACGTGCCCTAGCGGCCCCACGGATGCACACAACCCAGAATAAAAAGAAGAATTACAAAAAAAAAAAGTCCCGCTACAATGATCCATACCTTGTTACAGCAGACCAAACCCCACCAAAAAAGAACCAGAAGTCCAACTTCTCCGAAAGCGACGCCTCCAAGAAGGGAACAGTGCTCAAGCGCTGTCGTCGCCCTGATCATAGATCATAGGTTTTCACCCCGAAAAAGTCCACACTCGCAAAAACAGTGCCTTCACCAAGCCAATTGCCAGGCACAACCAATTAAGGCCAGACCTTGGGTTTTCACCCTGAAAGTTTAGACTCTGAACTTCTCTTGTGCTGTCGCCCCCTCTTGCCGTTGCTGCTGTTCCAAGTTACGAATCACCTAGCCAATCCCTCATCCCACCAAGACTGGAACCACCATTGCAAGACCTCAAAACTCGGCTTCCATGCCCTTCTCCGCACTCTAACTTCATCATGAAACAAAAGACAGATCCATGATGGCAACAGACTGCAGAGCTTCACAACGCTACCTCTGAAACCAAACGGTCAGAAAAAACATGGCTACGCGCGACCGAATCCCACCCGATCCGTCAATCTCGAGGCTAGATTTGCCCAATGGAGTTCACCGGCGGAGCCTTCCGAAACTCGACAATCCGGCCAAATCAAAGAAGAGCTGCAACAAGTAAAATGCCGTCTTGGTGTTAGAAAGAACCAGGACTGCCACCTTTATTCAATCCGAGCCGACGAAACTGGCCGGCGTGGATCCAGCCCGCCGCCGCCTGACCGGCCGCCGGCACCGCCACGGTGCCAAGAAACTGGCTTCACCAAGCATCCCGGTGCCGCCTACCGTCATAGCCTTGAGGCTCAGGACCGCCCGACCCAGATGGCCCGCGAAGCCCGGAGCCCCTCGTCCGCAGCAGCAGGGACATCTCCACCGTGCAAGAGCCACGCGCCACAGCGGTCGACAACGCCGAGATGCTCCGCCGGGAACCGCAGCACCTCGCTGCCGTCCGCGCCGAATCCCAGGAGCCGCCGCCGCCATGGAGCTTGCCGCCTCGCGCGAAGGAGAAGGCCCCGCCGCCGTCCACGGAGCCTAGCCCGCGGAGAGCCTGGCGGCGGCGGGAAGAGGGAGCTGGGGAGGGCGGAGGGCCTCGCGCCGTCGGGGATGAAGCACCGCCCGAGCCGCATAGGGTTAGACGACGCGGGGGGCATGTTGGGTCTTTCTCTAAGAGCATCTCCACTCGCAGCCCCCATATCTCGTCCGGATTGACGTCGGAACGAGCCCTATGAGGGCTGTCCGGACGAAATAGTGTCTATGGGGGCACCTCTCCCTACTCGCCACCCCAATAGAATTGTATTTTTACTTTTTTTACTACTACATGTTCTAGGCATTTCAACGAACAGCCTGCCGCCAGTGACGAGGCCGAGAATGGTGAGGTCGTGCCCGTGGTCGAGCGTGGAGGAGGCCGGGCTGTGCGAGGTCCAGGTCGTGGCCACGAGGACGGGCACCAGCACGGTGGAGGCCACCCGCGCAGCTCGCCATCACCCAGGCGGAGCTTGGCGGCGAGTGTGTTCTAGGAGATGAGGTTCCTGGCCAGGGCCGGCATTCCGCTAGGCGGAGCTTGGCGGCGAGCGCGTGGAACTGGCGCGCGGCGGCCCCGTCGCAGAGGAAGCCGCAGGACGTGGCAGCGGGTAGGCTGGACCTGGCGGCGGGCGGCGGGCGGCGGGAGTGTTGGATTGATCTCCACCCGTGTGAAGCATAACGGCTCGCATGGATCCTTGACTCGCACCCTGATCGGGGGTACCCAACCAAACCCTGGTTGGTGGGCCCCTGTTGCGCTGCCTATATATAGAGGTGGGGGCCGGCGGCACTCTGTACGAGGTTGACCGGTGCGCTAGGCACCCCACCTAGTCCCCTACCGATCTAGGGTTGCGGCAGTAGCAGCGGGAAGCACCACTGCCACCACCACTCACTCACCTCGCCGGACACCACCACACCATCATGGCCGGCTCCTCGAGCTCGACCCCGCATGGGGAACAAGGTAGACATGCCGATCTCCCCTCTCTCCTCTCGGTTTCTCTCTCTCGCATCTGATACACAAAGGGAAGAAACCCTAAAAGCATCTACTGTAATTGATCTAGACCTAGATGATCCTAACGGTTTTAACATTGGTATCAGAGCAAGCTAGGGTTCTAGATCTTTTCGGTAGCAAAGAAATCAACAGAGAATCGTCAAAGAAAGAAATCAAAAGAAAATCCCCTCCCCGAAACCCTAAATGCCAGATCGAAGAAAAGATGGCAGAAGGGGCAAAGAAAGGACTCACCGGAGGGCTTGTGCTCGCTGGCAAAGAGCGCCGCCGCCTCGGCCGCGCCATCCCTCTCGATCCGACGCGCATCGGCATGCCGAGGCGTCGGAAGAAGGAACACCCCCTCGGGGGCAGAGAACAGGGGCTCAACGGCCTCTCCGCTCGACGGCGGCGCGCCCACCGCAAGGGGACGCGCGACCGGCGAGAGGGGAGACCACCGGGCCACTCCCTCGCTTGGATCTGCTCCGGTGGAGGGAAAATAACAGAAGGGAGAAGGGGGAATAGAGCTGGGCGGCGCGCTGTCGTCTTCGTCTCCGTGACCGTCGCCGGCCGCCGGCGGCGGGTCGAACCCTGGATCGCCAGATCGGGGGAGGAGGGGACAGAGCGGCTCGACCGGGGGGAAATGATTCTAGGGTTTCCCCTCCCCGCGGCCGGCCGGGTTTTTTGTTCCGGCGAAAGTGACGGAGAGCCGTCGGATTGCAGATGGACGGCTGGGATTGAAACCCTAGCTCGTCCACGGGCTTACGGGCCGAAAGCGCTGAGGCCGTGGGCCGTTGGTGCCAGCAGTGCACCGCACGCGTGCGGCGAATAGAGAAACGGGCCGTGGGCCGAAAGTGAAAAATTGTGGTATGGGCCACGCGATTTCAGACAGAGTTTTTTCTCTGTTTTAATTTTTACAGAAGATGTTTTCGTTGTTTTTTGTCCATTTTTGGGAAAATTTCATCTAGTTTTCTATTCAAATTTATCCAACTATAATTTTTGTTTAGAGAACAGAAAAGTGATAGAAATGCTTCTGAAAAGTATAAAGTTCATGGCATTTTATTTCATGTTTTTCCGCTGCAAATAGAGTAATGTGCTCTTTTTAATTTAAAAGTCAATGAAATTAAAAGGTAAAATTAAAAGAGCATGTTAAAGTGATTATTGCAATGTTTATGTTTTTGTTAAAGTTTTCACTGAGAAAAATTGTTTAGAGATCAAAAGAAAAGATATAAAGATTCCTCTGAGAATTTGTTTAGATCTTTAATTAAATTCTCTAGGAGAATTTTAATTAAAGGACAGAAAAGTCTTTTAAGACAAAGTTTTTTGCTAAAAGATGATCTCTTTTCAAATTCAGTGAATTTGTTTAGATCTTTAATTAAATTCTCTAGGAGAATTTTAATTAAAGGACAGAAAAGTCTTTCATGACAAAGATTTTGCTAAAAGATGATCTCTTTTCAAATTCAATGAATTTGTTTAGAGAACAGACCAAAACAGTGCAATGTTTGTGAAATACAGAAAATATTTTACAGTTTCTACTGTAAAATAAAAGGACTCTCCTCTAATTAAATTGGAACAGACTGGAAAATTTAATTAGAGAGGAGGAAAAAGAGAAATACTTGTTTAACAGATTAATTATGGTATTGTTATTTTCTGACCAACGTTGATGATAACAGTACTATAATTATATGAGTTCTATAGTCAAAGGGCTATATCTCTGATAATTTTGCATCAAAGTGATCAATTTCAGAGAAAAGATAGAAGATGCTACTCGTTTGCATCTAACAGATAAATTTTCAAAGAAAAGATAAAAGATCAAGAGATGCTCTTGAACTATAGAAATATGTATATTTCATGTTTTCGCTGCAATAGAATTGATGATAATGTTATTCTCTGAACATAGTTCTTTATTCCAATAGAAATATTATCATCATATTGTTTATAAGTTTTGTGCATTGATTCTATTTCTACCCAACGGTGATGTAGAATTAGTGTAGAAAGATAATGTTTCATTCTAATTCTGCCTAACGGTGATTTAGAATATAAAAGAAAGTTTTAAAGTTTTAATGTGCATATCTTTAACCAGAAAAATGTAGGGTTAATTTTATGCTCATTATTGTTTATTACTATTGAATATTTTCTTAGACAAAGATTCTCATGCTTTCATTCGTGAAAGCAAAAAGATGGGTACTTGTGACCCGAAAGATGACCAAGTAAGGTCATAAAGTAAGAGAGTATGTTCTCTCTAAAGAATGACTGCAAAAGGAAAAGAATTCTTGGATGTTAATCCAAGAATACAAATAGATCATCGAGAGTCTTGTTTGACAAATGTCTTTCATGTACTCTCCATGAAGAAAACAAAGAAACCATTCAGAGCTTTGTTTAACGAATTTCTTTCATGTACTTCATATGAAGAAATTTTTTAAATGAGCAACATGAATGCTTAATTTGACCAACGTTGGATTAAGCATGTGTATAAAAGAATGTTCAGATTTATTTCTGAATTTGATGATTCAATATGCAGTCTAAAGAGCCAATTGTGGCATCTATGTCTCTTCATTACCCGCATGACGGGAAAAGACGATAATACCCGCATGACGGGAAAAGACGATAATACCCGCATGACGGGAAAAGACGATAATAATACCCACGTGGTGGGAAAAGTCTGGGAAAATACCCGCATGGCGGGAGAAAATTTTGACAAAGGACATATCCTGTATGACAGGAGAAAGATGTGACGGCTCATGTGCTTTTATATCGATTGCACATTTTATGTGTCATAGTTATAAAACACTTAATGAGTCAAAAGAGAATAAAGTTACAAATGAACCTCAAGCTAAGAATGGTATGCAAGTGTGACTTGCAAAAAGTATCATTGAGAAAGAACTCTTGTGAGTTTTGAAAAGGAATAAAGAAAAAGTACTCCCATACGTTAAAAAGACAACTTCATTTTGAATGAAGTAGATCAAAGATAACTTCATTTTGAACGAAGCAGATAATCAAAAGTTTCGAAATTGTGGCAAAAGGTTCTTGCCACATTTCGAGGGGGAGATAGAGAGTGTTACAAAATAGACTCCCCTATACCTCAGATAATGTGATGCATATTATGTATCTAGGTGATCTATGATGAATTGTGATCGTCTGGGGGAGTACGACGATCACAATAATGATACCCCTAAAGTAAAAAGATAGATGTATTCTTGGATATTTTACAGCTCCGAAAGGAGACTAAGGACGGTACTCAAAGTGCCATAAAGAAGACAGATTGACAGAATAACAGAATAAACCCAAATAAAAAGGATTAAGAATACACCATTTTCGAGAAAATGGAGTAATCTGGGGGAGCATGGTATGAACATACCTAAGGCTCGAATAGTTTTTATCTGGGGGAGCTTGTTGCTTCAAAAAAGAGATGAACAAGTAAACATGGATCTTGTGTTTTAGGTCCTTGTAACAGCTATTGCCTTTTGGCAATAGAAGACTACAGAATTTATTGCCTTTAGGCAATGACAGGGCAACAACATCCCCATATGAGAAAAACAGATGACTATAAAGTCTATATCAGAGAAATTTAAATGAAGGTTGATCCCACCTCATTTATAGAAATAAAAAGCTGCGCTCAATCGATTTTGACAAGTGTCTACTTGTCTTAATGATTAGAGACTATGTGAATCCCGACCATGTTTGGGATTCATAAGTAATTTCCAATGGAGCCAAAACAGTAGGCTATAATGGGTCTACATCACTAATGTGACTCCAAAGGAAATATGTGAAAAGCGATTTTAGATCGAAAGATTTGCGCTAAGAGAATAAACAGATTATAATGAGTGCTAATGGCACATAATGATCTGAGTTACATCAGATGAAAGTAAAGAACACAAGGGATCTTATGGACTAGAGCAAGTCTCTAGAATCAAAAGTTATTTTGGGTTAAAGAAAATGAGAGGACAATCGCATTTATGCAAACTTATAGAATGGGAAATTTATTTCCTAATCCCGTGTATGTGGATGATATCCTACTTGCTAGTGGTGATGTCAATCTACTACCGGCAGAGAAAAGAAGTTCTTGTCCTCAAAAGAGTATTCTCGATAGAGTGACTCTCGCTATAATTATCGAGATTTGTTGAGAAAAGAAGAAAAGGGGTATTAGAAATATCGCATGGACATGCTGAGAAGAAGTCTCTAAAGCATGCATGTCGAGAAAACCTACACCTGCTCTTATTGTTAAGGGTAATGGAATTGGGAACTTTAGTGTTCCAAGAGATAACAAAGAATGGATCAAATGGATATGGTACCATATGCTTCCGCTGTTGGTTGCTCAATATTACCCTGAAAGTTCACGTATCCGGGTTGTTTTGGCAATGTCCAATCCAGAAATAGATCACTGGAATGGAATCAAAGATATCGGCCTCATGCTAAAAGAAACATTGTGCTCTCAAAAGATTGTGAGTACAAAGATAGATCTATAAGAGTGCTTTCAAAAGGTTGTGAGTACTCTGAAAGAATTTTATGAAATATATAGCGAAATCCACAATTGTCACAAATTTTCACATTTGGAGTTTTTGTGTGGAAAATCTCCAAAGAATTAAAGGTTTAACATCACACTACCAGGAAAAGGGCTATTAGTGGCGCACCAAAAAAGAATTGTGTGGCGCACCCACAAGAAATGCCCATGCGCCACAGAATCCTCGCCACTAAAATATATTTCTGTGGCGCATGCTGGCGGTGCGCCACAGAAATGCTAAGATTCTGTGGCGCACCCAGAACCGTGCGCCACAGAAATATTTTAGTGGCGCACCCACCACCATGCGCCACAGAATTTTGTTTTGAATTTCAAAAAAAAGGCGGCCAGATCTAGATCTAGATCTAGCCGCCGGAATTTCGCCGGAATTTTTTCGGTGCTCGTCGGAGGCCGTGTTGCCGTGGGTGGAGGAGGAGGGGGTAGCCGGAGGTGGGTGGAGGATGGGAGTCGTCGAAGATGGTGGAGTAGGTCGCCGGAGGTCGCCGGGGTGGATGAGGTCGTCGGAGGTCACCGGAGGTGGAGGTAGCCGGAGGTGGAGGAGGAGGTCGCCGGGGTGGTGGAGGAGGTTGCCGGAGGTGGAGGTCGCCGGGGTGGTGGAGGAGATCGCCGGAGGTAGAGGTGGAGGTGGAGGTGGAGAGGAGGAGGTCACCGTGGTGGTGGAGGAGGTCGCGAGGTGGAGGTCGCCGGAGGTGGAGGTGGAGGTGGAGGAAGAGGAGGATAGAAGATGTGGAGGAGAGGAGAGGAGAGGAGAAGGAGGAGGAAGGAGAAGGGGAGAGGAGAAGTGGAGGAGAAGGGGAGAGGAGGATAGAAGATGTGGAGGAGAGGAGAGGAGAGGAGAGGAGAAGGAGGAGGAAGGAGAAGGGGAGAGGAGAAGAGAAGTGGAGGAGAAGAGGAGAGGAGAAGTGGAGGGAGAAGTGGAGGAGAGAAGGGGTGCCGGCGGGATTCAAAATTTGGAATCCCGCCAGACAATTCTGTGGCGCATGGGCTACATATGCGCCACAGAATTGTCTTTTTTATTTTTTTTTATTTTGCTGGAAAAATTCTTCTGTTGGCCATAACTTTTTTTTTCGTTTGGAATTTTGAAAATCTAAAAAAAGGCTAACCGGGTAATCCCCGGTGAGGGCGGTTCCGAAATTTTCTCTAGTTTTTTTTAAGGTATTATACGCATTTTTTCGACGTCGTATGCAAAAGTTATGCCCGTTTTAATATTTTTTCACCTACTTTTGGAAAAAAAGTCAAAATGTGTATTTTAAATTTTTCCTAATAACTAGACCCTAAACCTTCCCTATATCTAAAAGATTTTATTTTTGATTTTTTTATCATTTTCTTTCACTTCATGCAAAACTAAAAAGGCGATCCACGGGGGGGGGGGGGGGGGGGGTGCGTGTGGTGAAAAAATGCTGCACAATTCTGTGGCGCATGGAACCACATGCGCCACAGAAATGTCACTTTCTGTGGCGCATGTGGACCCATGCGCCACAGAATTGCGCAGCCCCTAATCATTGGTGCCAGGCCCACCATATTTCTGTGGCGCATGGGACCAGATGCGCCACAGAAATGTACATTTCTGTGGCGCACCTTGCTCCATGCGCCACAGAAAAGGCAGTGTAGGATGCAAGCCAGCCGTTGGTTGTGGGGCCCACAGAATTTCTGTGGCGCATGGAGGAAGGTGCGCCACAGAATGTCTTCTTTTAGTGGCGCATGTCCTCCAGATGCGCCACAGAATTTCTTCTTTTAGTGGCGCATGGAAACTGGTGCGCCACAAAAAAAAATTTAGTGGCGCATGAAATATTGGTGCGCCACAAAATAGCATTCCACCTATAGCTAGTTTCCTAGTAGTGTCAGTGTGATGTAAAGACATGTTATAGCATCATATGAGGCTGAGGGATAGGCAAAATGGTTAAGTAAACCTGTACCCGGAATTGATAATGGTTAACAACAGCAATAACCATTAAGTAGTTCACTTCTAAGACAATGAGTCAAGTGTGGTGCCAAACACATTGACACAAAGTTATACGTTGTAAAGGTGAAAGTCCGGAATTATGTTGAAATGCTTGGAGCATAAGTGGAACAGATAAAAGAAACACTCAAGTGTTTGCAGATCTGCTAATTAAAGGCTTACCGCCCAATGTGTTTAGAAAACACATAGACGACATGGGTTTATGGTATAGTCTATATGATTTCCGGACAATAAAGAGGCCCAAAAAGATTAAAGAATCTATTTCAAAACAAAGAGGTATATTGTAGCTGTCTGATTCTATCGGCAATTGAGCTGAGACGATGAAACATGCTCTATGTATCGATTTGTAATGAAATGAGTAAAAGGTAAAAGTAAAGTTGAGATCAAGGGGGAGAATGTTGGATTGATCTCCACCCGTGTGAAGCCCAACGGCTCGCACGGATCCTTGACTCGCACCCTGATCGGGGGTGCCCAACCAAACCCTGGTTGGTGGGCCCCTGTTGCGCTGCCTATACATAGAGGTGGGGGCCGGCGGCACTCTGTACGAGGTTGACCGGTGCGCTAGGCACCCCACCTAGTCCCCTACCGATCTAGGGTTGAGGCAGTAGCAGCGGGAAGCACCACTGCCACCAACACTCACTCACCTCGCCGGCCACCACCACACCATCATGGCCGGCTCCTCGAGCTCGACCCCGCATGGGGAACAAGGTAGACATGCCGATCTCCCCTCTCTCCTCTTGGTTTCTCTCTCTCGCATCTGATACACAAAGGGAAGAAACCCTAAAAGCATCTACTGTAATTGATCTAGACCTAGATGATCCTAACGGTTTTAACAGGGAGCGCGTGTCGAGCTCTGATACGAGGCTCACGTCGGGACGGCGTGCTCCTCCTCGCCTGCGAGCCGGCGCACGTCGATGCCATCGCCCTCGGCCTCCATGAAGGAGACCACGGCGTAGGAGCCATCACGTACTCAAGCCTCCCCGCGAGAACGCGCTTCAGCTGCTCCACCACTGGTGGTCTCCGCCATGGAAATCGAGCCGCCGCCTCCGCGGGCTGCTGCGCGTGGGCTGCAGCTTGCCCCGTCGCTTGGCGGAGGACTCGTCCCCGCCGCCGGCGCCGTCGAGGACGGTGGAGGAAGAGGCCAAGGCGGCGGACTGCGTGGGTACCCGAGGCCGAGGTAAGCGAGGGCGCGTTCACGGGAGAAAATGACAAAAAAAAACCACCACATTTGCGGCTGAGACACAAAACTATCATCTTTGGGTTTTTCGACACATAAATGCCACTATTGGGGTCGTGCTGTGACGCGGAGCACTGATCGCGTGTGGTTAGCCGTCTAACCTTGTTTCTGGCAGGTGGGACCCACTGTCAGTGCATACGTGGCAGGGGCGGACGGACAGAACAGACGGAGTATTAAAATGGACGTAGGGCCCACCTGTCATCATCCCCACTCTCTCTTCTACCTATTCCTCTTTGATAGACATTATGTCAAACACCTTTTGTGCAGCCTACCCACCGTAGGAACGAGGTCGTCTTCGCCGGCGTCCAGCTCCCCGTGCCTGCACACTTGCTCATCGGACGTCCCACTCCGCCCTCTGCACAGCGGCGCTCGCCGGCGCTTGCGGGTCGCCCAGGCGCAGGTGAAGGACGTGGACGGGGAAGGGCCCCCACCCCTAGGGAGCTCGCCACGGCCAAGGCCAAGTTCGATGGTGTCAAAGGCATCCATAGCTCCCCGCATCAAGGTCGCCCGGGAGCGTGCGCCGCATGGGTGAAGGAGTGGCACGCCGGCGCGGAGGTGGCCACGGACGAAGGCCGCCGAGCTCCACACCTTGTACTGCGGCGACACATGGCCGGCGTCGTGGCAGAGGTCAGAGGCTGGGGCGGAAGCCTCCACCGCTGCCATGACAGCCAGCGCGACACCGAGCTGCGCGCACTGGTCCTGCTTGTGGATCACCGCGTCGGCGAGCGGTCCCAGCGCGTCGGGCGCGGGGGGGGGGGGGGGGGGGCGGCGCGCGGCGTCGACGAGCGCGGTGCACACGGAGGAGTCCGGGTCGCGCACCCAGCGCAGCCCGACGGGCCGGGGCACGAGCGGCGCCACAGCGTCGCGCGGGTGCGCGGCGACTAGGAGGGCCAGCTGCTGCAGCGAGTGCCGACGGAGCGGGGTCTTGTCGGTGAGCCGCGTACCGGAGACGGCGGCGAGGAACGTCGGGAGCTCCCTCACGCGCGATTGCGTCCAGCTCGTTGGCGGCCATGGCCTCCGTGTCCCTATCGATCAGGCAGAGCCCCCTCCGTGTCCCTGTCTGTGTCCCTGTCTGTCAGGTGGAGCAGGGGGACTTCGTCCGTGGCCGCCGCGCCGGGGTGCCGCACATAAGGTGTTTGATGAGAGAGTGGGATGATGACAGGTGGGCCCTACGTCCATTTTAACACTCCGTCTATTATGTCCGTCCGCCTCCTGTCACGTGTGCACTGACAACGGGTCCCACCTGCCAGAAACAAGGTTAGACGGCTAACCACGCGTGATCAGTGCTTCGCGTCACATCATGACCCCAATAGTGGCATTTATGTGTCGAAAAACCCAAAGATGGTAGTTTTGTGACATCTCGGCCGCAAATGTGGTGGTTTTTTGTCATTTTCTCCGTTCACGGGCCTGTGTGGGACGGTCCTGCAGCGTCAGCTGCTGCTCTTCGCGTTCTGCACGGCGGCGAGGATGTGGAGCTCGGCGGAAGAGAGGAGAGAGAGAAGAGAAAGTGCACGTGGAGGCACGGCAAGCGACGGGATGGACGACGATATATTTCGTCCGGCGCTACCGAATGATCCCCATGACGTGGGGTTGGCCAGGTAGCCCCGGACGAAATATGGGACGTGTCCGGACGAAAATAGGCTATGGGGGGTGCGAGTAGATGTCGTTTTTAGGCCGGCGCACCCCATAGATCTATGGGGGAGCTTTGGGAGCTGCGAGTGGAGATGCCCTAAACAGAGCATGTGATTGCTAATGATTTTTCCAGTGTGATGTGGCTTTTCATGTCCATGTATGTGGCTTTTACCATGTTTCCTGTTACTCTCCAAGCCATTTTGCGGGCACGGATCAGGAAGACGATACATCTGTTTTCGAGGGAAGGGGTCAACCTCCCAAATTTCCTTTCCTTGAAACGGAGAATACAATCAAGGTTCATCGCCATGGCGATCTCCGCGTCCCGCGGGCCGGGGGGTGTCATGCAGCCAAACTGCAGTCCGTTCCTATACTCTACCAACCTGAGTTAGTCCGTGGCTTGCACCATTTGCATCACGGCTTGTCTCACTGATAGCCTTAACTCTCGTCGCATAACGCGACAAGTTCGGGGACCCTGTATAAATGATCTTGATCCCTTCCACATAGTCAGATTGAAGGACGAAGGAATCCGTCGTCCAGTGTAGAGCTAGGCCAAGTCCTTCCTCCATGGCCGCGAGCTCAACTTCCAGCTCATCTTCGCAATCGTGCAACTTGCGTGCGGCGACGATGACCTCACCCTTGTGGTCGTGAAGGATCATGCCCGCTCCAGCTCTGCCATCCAGCGTGAAGGAGTTAATTTTATATTTGGTACATCAACTTGTTGGCGCATAACACAACCATCCCGATAGTCAAGAAATGCTCCAATACGGTCCTCATACACGATAATACGTAACATCTACGGTCCTGGATACGGTCCTTGATACAGTGGGGCGCTGAGCTGCTGCCACGTAGTCATTTCTGTCTTCCGGTGTGATTTTGCTAAACGGACCCTCGTTGTTTCTGCAATAACATCGCACTCGCTAAACCAGTAGGCAAGTTACGGGCCCTTTTGTTTAGGCTTCTATCTGCTTTACACCAAAAAAAGCAGCCCAACCGAAACAAAGAGCTTAGCTTTGTTTTGGGCTTTGTCGAAGCAGGTGCTCCTTCTCGCATACGGAAAAAAACACCTATGGAGGTGCTTGCCGAGCTTTCCAGCCTAAAGCCAAAACGGTATACATCCTTACCCATTCTCTCTCAAGTATTCACGGAAGAAATGCCACCGCACATGACCAACGCGGCAACGCAGCGAGTCAGCGACGGAAAAGATTCTCCCGTACGCGATGCAGCTCCTCCACGGTTCGAGCACTGTTGTACGTTACGACTAGTAATCAAATGATCGATCCAACGTGCATGTATGAGCCACATTGACGCCAGGGCAGCTAGCATGTGCATGAGCCAAAATACGTACAAGAAGTGTACAGTACAATATTTGCATTTGTCATAGTCTGTACAAGCTAGGTCCGGCCACCTTGCAGCGTGTACGTGTATTGTCTACTGGATCACAACTAACAAATTCAGTTGGCTAGCTCAGATATCGGCACCTGTCGCCCGATAGCACGTACGGGTACAGCATATACTCGTATACTCATATCATATATTGCGTATTGGCTAGTTGATATATGTATTAGTATAATATAATGAAAATTATTTTTGATTAATATAATTTATGTATACTGTATAAGACAATTTTCATGCATAGAATCCGCAACGGTATAAATTTTCATGAATACAAAGGGTGTTTCAGACAATTCCACAATCTACAGTTAGACAGCCAGCTGGTTTTGCCAAAAACGTCCGCTCATAAAAGCAGCTTCTACTAGACAGCAGCTTTTCTGCACAGCACCCACAGCCAGACACAGTCAGCCACAGCCAACGCAAACAAAAGGGCCCTACATGCTGCTTGGGGCCCGCGGAAGAAACGCTCCACAATAGCTCCAGAGATGGTCTGCCACGATGCAAACGGGTGCATCTTAGGCCCATGCATATGCATGCACGGCTCTCACAAGTGCGGCGTACAGAACTAACTTGGCTAACTGAAAATAAATGCTAATTAGACGTGACAGAGGCACAGAGCGACGAGACTATTACTAGCAACAGACCCAGAACGAGACGTGATGGATGTGAAGGCTGCGCGGGCGTGCGACGGGTGCATGCGGCGGCCGACAGGCGAGGTGTGGTACCACTCCACGTCGCCACTGCAAGCTACTCCGTGGAAGAGGCGCCGCGGCGAGGAGGTCGTGTCGGCATGGATCAAGCACAACGATGAAGAGACGACACCCGTCGCGTCGTGTGCGGTGGTGTCATCGAGAACCCGACGAAGCGAGCCACGACGCCGTTATCTCCTGCACCGGTTGAGCTCATGCCCGTCGATATAGCCTCGTCAACTTCGGCCCAACGGACGTCGAGCTTTATGGAGTTCGCCGCCGACATGGAAGCCCAGGGCGGAGTAGGAGCCGGACATGGCCGGCGACCTCTCCCAGCCAGCGATGCAGCCAAGCTGCTCGCCTCCCCCTTTGTAATGCTCCGGGGTTTTCCCGAAATTAAATTTTTGTTTGTTTTGTTTTTCCATCATCATGACATCAGCATCATCACATCGCATGTTTTTGTCCGCAAAAATTATTTTTAATAAACCCTATTTTATTTTTCTAAAATTGTCGGAAAATATTTTACCGAGACGGTCGTCTCCGTTTTCTAAAATTATTTGCCAATTTTGTTTTGCAAAATAAAAATAATTTTGAGAATTGAGAGAGAGCAGCCCAAAACCTGGCCCAAGCCCACCTAGCCTCCAAAACCCTAATTCCTGCCCTGGCAGTTTTCCTTTCCCACCCCCTGCACCTTGCAGCCACCCTCCTCTGTTTTCTGTTTTTCGCGGAGAGGCCCTTCCACCTCACGCTTGGGCCCTTTTCCCCTTTTCTTTAGGTCCCTGGCCTTTTCTTTTCTTTTTTCTCTCTCCCTTATCTTTTCTTCCTCTCTTCTCTCCTCTTCCTCACGCTCCCGTGGTCGACCACCACCACCTCGCCCGCACCCGACGCCACCCGCACGATCTCACCGGAGCTCCTCTTCCTCTGCCCCGCCGCCGTCCTCCCTCGCCCTCTCATCGTCACGCCTCCCCCTGCAGCTAGCCACCGCCGTTCCCCTCGTCCTCGAGCTCCCTCAGCCGGCCCGGCGCATCCCCGACCGCCCCGTCGCCAAGCCGCCCCTCCGCCGGCCAATCCTCCGCCCGGAGCCGCGCCCCGTCACCCAGCTCCTCTCCCCGAGCTTGGCCCAAGCCGGCCTGCTCCTTCTCTGGCCATGCTCGTCTCCGGCCCGCCTCTGCTCCGCCACCGGCCGACCGATCCCGTGCTCCAGCTCGCCTGCGCCCCTTGCCATGGACGGCTTCCTTCTCCTCTCCCCTGCCAGCCTCGAGCCGCCCCTCCACCACCGGTCGCCCGTGCCTCCTGCCGGCCTCCTTCCCTGTGCTCCTCCTCCTCGCGCCATGGCCACCCTCTGCCCCAGCAAGGTCCGGCCAGCCCTGTCCCCTTCCTGGACGTGCTGTTGCCGTGCTGCTGTGTGCTGCTGCCCGATGCGTGTTGGTTCCCCGATGGGTCCCCGACCTCCTTCCCGTCGTGTTCCCGTTTCCCGGCAGGTTCCCGTCTCCGTGTCGTGTTGCCTCCGTTTTCCCGTTCCCCGTTGTTCGTTTCCCGATTCCCCGGTTGTCCCCGTCGTGAAGCGCCTTGATCTCCCGTCGTGAACCGAGTTCCCCGTTCCCGTCGTGAAGTTTCCCGACGTGTTCCCGGTCGTTTCCCGATCTTTTCCCCGACGCGTCCCCGTTCCGATTCCCGTCGTGAAGCACCGTGAAGCTGTTTCCCGATCTTCGTTTCCCGTCGTGAAGCCGAAGACCGACGCCGTGAACCTCGCCCGATGACCGATGTCGTGCAACGCCAAGGCCTACCCCGACCGGAACCGCTGAGTTCTCCGATGCCGAGTACCCCGACCATCGTGAACCTCGACAACCCTGAAGCCCGGAACGCCAAGGTCTGCCACGACGACGACCTGAGTACGACTACTTCCACGACGTCGACTACCTCCACTACTTCAACCGGAACGACTACTTCGACTACTTCCACGACGTCTACTACCTCGACTACTTCGACTACGACGACTACTTCGACTACTTCCTCTCCGGCCCCGAATCCGATGATCCCCGAATCCGATGTGCGACCCCAACCCTAAACCCCTATATGCCATATATATGCGATATCTTATAAAATCATGCATCATTAATTAAACATCGCACCTTTATCCATTTAGTCGAATTAAATCAATTTAATTATGGGGTTTGTCCGGTGCATCTATATTGTGCACCGATCCCATTTAAAATGCTTTGCCATGTGTTAGGGAATAAAATTGGATCACAATTAATATGTCATGCATCATGTCATCAACATGCCGCTTCTTTTGCCGTAGTACTAGAATGCATCTTTTCCGTTGCCCAGTGTTCGTTGCTTCTTCGGGAATAGGACGTTGAGTTGATGTGAGAAACGACAGGTTCTGCTACCTCTACCGGATTGCAGGCAAGTGATACTCCCTTGCTATCTTTGCTTGTTTTCTGTCTCTTACTCGTCCTATCTTTTGATCCTTGCTAGCCTTATGTATCGATGCTTGTGTCTCGATCCTATATGCATGTTTACCTTGCAGCCATGAAATGCCACCACCCCCACATCCTATTACCTGTTGCTTGTTTACCTTGTTGGCCTTGCGAGTCCTAGTGCATGCTTAGGTGCTTTGCTTCAGTCCTGTTATCTTTTTGTCTAGTCTTGCTTAGAACATGGTAGCTAGGCTCAACTAAAATGGTAATCTTTAATTTCTGTTGCGATGGGTATAACTTAATAAAGATAAGGCACCGGCGGAAGGCCAATCGTGGTGTTTTGTTCTGCTAGTGTCGCCTAGGACCCGAGTTCTTTTCCGCTGATCCAAGACTGAGCGCACTAACCACATGTGGGAGTTCTATGGGCCTCCCCGCAATCTATTACCGGATCCTCAAACTTGTCCAGGATGCCACAAGTAGTTCGGGTGTTTCGATAGTTGTTGCGGACCGTGCGTTAACCGCATGTGGAAGGAGGGGCAATCGTATGAGTGTTCCCTCCCGAAGCCGTTCACGCAACGGTTAGGCCCACCTCGAAGCTTCGGCCGGACTCTCAAGGTGGATCAGTCCTAGCTAGGTGGCTCCCTGGACTTGTTTGTATTGAAGGGAAGTATTGCGTCGAACGCTTCACCGGTACACCTCTAAACGAGTGTTTCGATGCGTGTGGGTTCATTGGTGCATCCCTGCAGGGTGAAATCTTTTCGAAAAGCCGTGTCCGCGGTTATGGACGACTTGGTGAAATGCGCTGGCTAAAAAGATCATAGACAACTTGCACATTATGATGATAATAACTTGACTAGTAAGATAGATTACTTGAATAATAACCTATAAAACTTGTCCACCGTGTGAGTGCCCGGACTTCTTCCTCGTGGGCCGAGGATACGAGGGAGTCGTTTTAGGGCGGGTTTGTTTGGTGTGTAGTATAGTTGGCTCCTCATGCGCTCTCTTACCTTGTCTCTGATAGACGAAAGTTGTAGTGTGTCTCTATAAGTTGTTAGTGCTGCTTGCCGCCTCAATCGCTAACACTCTTTCCCCAGAATTCCAGCTTTGATATCTTGTGAGTATTACTTGCCAGTACTTCTACTAGTACTGACCCCTTCGGGGCTGCTATTCCAAGGCAGCCGACAGGTTTGAAGTCTGACGACGTTAGCTTGGGAATCCTTCCGGCTAGGCTTGGCCTGGGCAGGGATATGGTGCCTTTGCTTATCTTCAGGACTCTTAGTCCAATTTGTATCTTGTCCATAGTCGGACGCTACCCGCTTCCGTTGTTATTTGGATCTTTGTATTGTATCTTGGTTCTTGACTCTGTGAGTCATTGTTATATATATGTTCTTTTGTGGGTTCCGTCAAGAACTATTGTAATGTTATCACAATTCCATCCGCATAACGTGTGTGTTGCGACGTGCACGTTATGCCTGGTGAACGTCCTTTAGGATCGTTATTATGCGGATTGGCTGGAACGATAAAAATCTGCATAGTACCGATCTTGGGGCGTTACACCCTTTGCCTTCGTCAACGTCGACACAATCCGGCATGTGTGTGGACCACGTATGTCCCAGTTGTGTTTCCATGCCTCGACAGCCTGCTCACGTCGAGGCTGGCGAGCTTGCTGGAAGAGCGCCGCTGGTCCGCGAACAGAACATTCGTCGGCCGCACGTCGCCGTGCATCAGGGCCGATGAGTGGAGGCAGGCCAGGGCGGAGCAGGGTGCGATTTTGGGTTGTTCTCGCCGGAGGCCCAGCTGCAGCGCGTCGTGCTCAGAGCACGACTCCGTCATGCGGATGTCGAGTTCGTCCATCGCGCGTTCGGAGCCGGCGATTAGCAGTGTCCGTGTAATATGCGATTAGTCGTATTAGGAGCAATTAGCAGTGTCCGTGTAATATGCGAGGATGTGAACCACTAGTCTAATTGATATATATGTGCCCAGAGGCGACGTGATTACAGAAAAAGAGAGGGGCCATTTAGCAAAAACACACTGGACGCTACATGGCATCACCTCAGCACCCATCGTATCCAGGACCGTATACAGGACCGTAGATGTTACGTATTTTCCTGTATAAGGACCATATTGAAGCATTTCTCAACCACCGGGATGGTTGTGTTATGCGCCTGAGAGTTGATGTACTAACTGTGAAATTAACTCAGCGTGAAGGCTCCATCAACATTCAATTTGGCTTTCCCCTCCTCCGGCAACCTCCATTTCTGCTTCACCTTCAGGCGCCCGTCATCTTGGTGCTTCTCTGGCTTCGAAATCTCTGCATGCAAGAGACAACATCTTTACCCTTTTCCGCGTCAACCACCTAGTTTTGCTTGATCAACATGAGCGACTCCAAGTAGCTCATGAGGAACCACTTCGAACTCTCAACATGGGCTGGTTTCTTGCGATGCACTAGCTCATTATCTACATGCCATACTCTCCATAACTATTAATCCCATTATGGACACCATTTGCAATTAAGCCTCTATAATTACCAAAAAAATTGTTAACCCATCCTGCTAAATATTCCATCTTCTCGGTAAGCATTCTACAGTTATTAGCACACCCAATCAAACTCCACATAAACCTTGTTACCTTACATCCAAAAAAGAGATGATCCGAGATTTCATTTGAGAACAAAATGTATTTAAGACTACCATTCCACCTTCTATGAAGTAAAACATATTTAGTCATGATACTTTTTCTAAGAGAAAGCCAAAGAAAAACTTAGATTTTTAAGGGAATCTTGAAGACCTCACAATTTCTTATAAGCGACATAAACTTTCCTAGCTTATAGAGCTATATACAGAGAATGCACAGTAAATTGTTTGGAACAAGTTAATAGCCAAACACAGTTGTCCTAAGCATTTAAATTGAAACCATTACAACTTTCTGGAGTCCGCTCTTTACACGCTTCTGAGAAAATGACAGTAAACTACCACAATTGGGGCTTCGGTGTCACGAAACTACCGACTTTGCATAATTTGTCCGAAAACTACCGATATTGGGGTTGATCGATGACAGACAACACTGATAGTTTGATTAGCTTGTCTTAAACAATTTTCTGACTGTTCGGACCCACATGTCAGATCTGCGTGGCCTCATAATACTTTTTTCTTTTTCTTTTTATTTCTTTTCTTTCTTTTTTCTTCTCACCCGTGTTGACCCACCTTCCCCAACCTCCAGTTCGCCTATGCAAAAAAAAACCTCCAGTTCGCCGTCCGCCGCCCTCCTCGACCTCCAGCTCGCCGTCCGCCTCCTCCCCCACCTCTAGCTCGCGTCGTCCGCCTCCTCCCCCACCTCCATGGACTCGAGATGGGCAGCGGCGGCGCTCTCCTAGACCGGGCCACAGTGGAGGTCGCCCTGACAGGACCTTGTTAGGTTGATCTCCTCCCGTGTGACCCAACGGTCACACCGGACCCTTGACCACGCCCTGATCGGGGGCGTCCAACCGTATACTGGTTGGTGGGCCCCTGTTACCAGCTGCTATAAAGAGAGGTGGGGGTCGGCGGCACCTATTACGAGGTTCGTCCGTGCCACTCAACCCCACCGATATCCCTACCGATCTAGGGTTAGCACTGAGCTGACGGGAAGCTCCGCCAACGCCGCCACTCACTGCCATTGCCGGCCATCTTCACCATGGCCGGCACTCCGGGTTCGTGCTGCCACAGAGGAGAAGGTACCTCCATTATCTCTCCTCCCTCTGTGCTACTCGATATGATCTAGACTAGTTGATCCTAAGGGTTTCAACATTGGTATCAGAGCACCTAGTGCTAGATCTTCTCGGTGGCAAAGAAATAGCAAAAGAAATTTCCCCTCCCGGTCAAACCCTAGATCGGAAAAAAGGCAAAGAAAAGAACTCACCGGGATTGGCCTTCGGGCTCTCCGGCAAAGTGCGCCGCCGTCGCGGCCGCGCCATCCCTCTCGATCCGATGCGCATCGGCAAGCCGAGGCATCGGAAGAAGGAATCACCCCTCTCCGGGGCAAAGGAAAAGTTACATCTGGGGAATAGAGAACCACGGAAAGGACGCGTGCGTCACCGGCCCTTGTGCTGGTCGTCGCCGTCGTCACCAAGACGCTGCCGCTCGTCGGCGACAGAAAAGAAGATTTTGTGAAAAGAAAGGAAACCCTAACCCTACCTTACCGTCACCTCCATCACCGGCCACCGCCGGAAAAGGGCACCTCTACTGAGCCGCTTGACGGCGACGCGCGCACCGTCGGGTGCACGCGCTCGCTGGCAAGAGGGCCAGGGAGGGCGCCACCACTACATCGATGCGTGCAAGGGGGCAGAGGAGGCGCAGTCGCGTCCCTCTCTCTCTGCCACAAAAGAATGGAGGAAGGGAAGGGAAAGGGGAGACGCGCGGCGCGCTGGTCACCGGCGCCGTCTCCGGTGGGCCGGCGGCGACCGACACGAGAGGACAGAGAAGAGAGCGGCGGGTGAGGGGGAAAATGAACTAGGGTTTCTCCCTCACCCGAACCGGCCGGCCGTTTTGATCTAGCGATGGGCGCGGAGAGCCGTCGGATCTCCATCCGACGGCCAGGAGCTAACCCTAGCTCGGTCACGGGCCGAAAGAAGGGTGGCCATGGGCCGCGTTCCTGGCGTCAGCGTCGCGCGCAAGCGGCAGATAAGCGCCGGGCGCTCATGTGGGGCGTGGGCCGAAAGTGTAAGGCCGTGGGCTGGGCCGCACGATTTACAGACAGTATTTATTCTCTGTTTATTGATTCCAGAAGCTGTTTTTAATTGTTTTTTGTCCATTTTTGGACAAATTTTGTATAGTTTTTTCTATACAAAATATTCCAACGAAAATTTTGTTTAGAGAATTCAAAAGTAAAAGAAAAACTTCTGCAAAGTATAAAGTTCATGAATTTTTAATTCATATTTTTTTCCGCTGCAAATAGAGAAATGTGCTCCTTTTAAATTTAAAAGGTCAAAAGAATTAAAAGTGAGAATTAAAATTTAAGAGGAGCATGTTAAAGTGATTATTGCAATGTTTATGATTCTGTTAAATTTTTCACTGAGAAAATTTTGTTTAGAGATCAAAAGAAAAGATATACAGATTCCTCTGTGAATTTGTTTAGATCTTTAATTAAATTCTCTAGGAGAATTTTAATTAAAGGACAGAAAAGTCTTTTTAAGACAAAGTTTTTTGCTAAAAGATGATCTCTTTTCAAATTCAGTGAATTTGTTTAGATCTTTAATTAAATTCTCTAGGAGAATTTTAATTAAAGGACAGAAAAGTCTTTCATGACAAAGATTTTGCTAAAAGATTATCTCTTTTTCAAATTCAATGAATTTGTTTAGAGAATAGACCAGAACAGTACATTGTTTGTGAAATACAGAGAATATTTTACAGTTTCTACTGTAAGATAAAAGGACTCTCCTCTAATTAAATTGGAACCAACGGGAAAATTTAATTAGAGAGGAAGAAAAAGAGAAATACTTGTTTAACAGATTAATTATGGTATTGTTATCTTCTGACCAACGTTGATGATAGCAGTACTATAATCATATGAGTTTTATAGTCAAAGGGCTAGATCTCTGATAATTTTGCATCAAAGTGATCAATTTTCAGAGAAAAGATAAAAGATCAAGAAATGCTCTTGATCCATAGAAATGTTTCCGCTGCAATAGAATTGATGATAATGTTATTTTCTGAACAGAGTTCTTTATTGCAATAGAAATATTATCATCATATTGTTTATGCATTGATTCTACTTCTGCCCAACGGTGATGTAGAATTAGTGTAGAAAGATCATGTTTCATTCTAATTCTGCCCAACGGTGATTTAGAATATAAAAGAAGTTTTTAAGCTTTAATGTGTATATCTTTAACCAGAACAAAATAGGGTTAATTTTATGCTCATTATTGTTTATTATTGTTTTCTCAGACAAAGATTCTCATGGTTTCATTTGTGAAAACAAAAGGATGGGTACTTGTTACCCGAAAGATGACCAAGTAAGGTCATAAAGTGAGAGAGAATGTTCTCTCTAAAGAATGACTGCAAAAAGAAAAAGAATTCTTGAATATTAATCCAAGAATACAAATAGATCATTGAGAGTCTTGTTTGACATATGTCTTTCATGTACTCTCCATGAAGAAAACAAAGAAATCATTCTGAGTTTTGTTTAACGAATTTCTTTCATGTACTCTATATGAAGAAATTTTTTAAACGAGCAACATGAATGCTTAATTTGACTAACGTTGGATTAAGCATGTGTATAAAAGAGTATTCAGATTTATTTCTGAATTTGATGATTCAATATGCAGTCTAAAGAGCCAATTGTGGCATCTATGTCATACCCGCATGACGGGAAAAGACGATAATACCCGCATGACGGGAAAAGACGATAATAATACCCACGTGGTGGGAAAAGTCTGGGAAAATACCCGCATGGCGGGAGAAAATTTTGGCAAAGGACTTATCTTGTATGACAGGAAAAAGATGTGACGACTCATGTGTTTATATATCGATTGCACATTTTATGTGTCATAGTTATAAAACACTTAATGAGTCAAAAGAGAATAAAGTTACAAATGAACCTCAAGTTAAGGATGGTATGCAAGTGTGACTTGCAAAAAGTATCATTGAGAAAGAACTCTTGTGAGTTTTGAAAAGGAATAAAGAAAAAGTACTCCCATACGTTAAAAGATAACTTCATTTTGAATGAAGCAGACAATCAAAAGTTTCGAAATTGTGGCAAAAGGTTCTTTCCACATTTCGAGGGGGAGATAGAGAGTATTACAGAATAGACTCCCCTATAAGCAGCGCTCAATCGATTGTTACAAGTGTCTACTTGTCTTAATGATTAGAGACTATGTGAATCCCGACCATGTTTGGGATTCATAAGTAATTTCCAATGGAGCCAAAACAGTAGGCTATAATGGGTCTACATCACCAATGTGACTCCAAAGGAAATATGTGAAAAGCGATTTTAAATCGAAAGATTTGCGCTAAGAGAATAAACAGATTATAATGAGTGCTAATGGCACATAATGATCTGAGTTACATCAGATGAAAGTAAAGATCACATGGGATCTTATGGACTAGAGCAAGTCTCTAGAATCAAAAGTTATTTTGGGTTAAAGAAAATGAGAGGACAATCGCATTTGTGCAAACTCATAGAATGGGAAATTCATTTCCTAATCCCGTGTATGTGGATGATATCCTAGTTGCTAGTAGTGATATTAATCTACTACCGGCAGAGAAAAGAAGTTCTTGTACTCAAAAGAGTATTCTCGGTAGAGTGTCTCTCGTCATAAGTATCGAGATTCACTGAGAAAAGAAGAAAAGGGGTATTAGAAATATCACATGGACATGCTGAGAAGAAGTCTCTATAGCATGTATGTCAAAAAAACCTACGCCTGTTCTTATTGACAAGGGTAATGGAATTGGGAACTTTGGTGTTCCAAGAGATAATATAGAATAGATCAAATGGATATGGTACCATATGCTTCCGCTGTTGGTTGCTCAATATTACCCTGACAATTCATGTATCCGGGTTGTTTTGGCAATGTCCAATCCAGATATAGATCACTGGAATGGAATCAAAGATATCGGCCTCATGCTAAAAGAAACATTGTGCTCTCAAAAGGTTATGAGTACAAAGATAGATCTATAAGAGTGCTCTCAAAAGGTTGTGAGTATTCTGAAAGAATTTGTGAAATGTATAGCGAAATCCACAATTGTCGCTTAATTTCACATTTGGAGTTTTTGTGTGGAAAATCTCCAAAGAATTAAAAGCTTGACATCAATGTGATGTAAAAACATGTTATAGCATCATATGAGGCTGAGGGATAGGCAAAATGGTTAAGGAAACCTGTACCCGGAGTTGATAATGGTTAACAACAGCAATAACCATTAAGTAATTCACTCCTAAGACAACGAGTCAAGTGTGGTGCCAAACACATTGACACAAAGTTATACGTTGTAAAGGAGAAAGTCCGGAATTATATTAAAATGCTTGGAGCATAAGAGAAACAGATAAAAGAAACACACAAGTGTTTGCAGATCTGCTAATTAAAGGCTTACCGCCCAGTGTGTTTTGGAGAACACATAGTCGACGTGGGTTTGTGGTATAGTCTATGATTTCCGGACAGTAAAGAGGCCCAAAAGATTAAAGAATTTGTTTCAAAACAAAGAGGTATATTGTTGCTGTCTGATTCTATCGGCAATTGAGTTGAGACGATGAAACATGCTCTATACAGTGATCTGTGATGAAATGAGTAAAAGTAAAAGTTGAGATCAAGGGGGAGAATGTTAGGTTGATCTCCTCCCGTGTGACCCAACGGTCACACCTGACCCTTGACCACGCCCTGATCGGGGGCGTCCAACCATATACTGGTTGGTGGGCCCCTATCACCAGCTGCTATAAAGAGAGGTGGGGGTCGGCGGCACCTATTACGAGGTTCGTCCGTGCCACTCAACCCCACCGATATCCCTACCGATCTAGGGTTAGCACTGAGCTGACGGGAAGCTCCGCCAACGCCGCCACTCACTGCCATTGCCGGCCATCTTCACCATGGCCAGCACTCCGGGTTCGTGCTACCACAGAGGAGAAGGTACCTCCATTATCTCTCCTCCCTCTGTGCACTCGATATGATCTAGACTAGTTGATCCTAAGGGTTTCAACAGACCTCACTAGAGCACGGGTGGAGCGGGATAGCGGCGTCGTGTGGGGCAGTGGCGGCGCTCGCCCCCGACCGGGCCGCGGCGGAGCTCACCTCGATCTGGACAGGTGCTCGCCAGAGCTCGGTAGCGACATCCACGGCGGCGGCAGGGGATGCGCTCGCGCACGACGGAGCCGAGGGCGACGGCGTGGTCTCGTCGGCACGCTGCGCCCAGGCACGCCAGGGCCCGACTGGATGAGCCAGGCGGCGGTGGCGGCCTGCAGTACAGTGGCTCCTGCCGGATGCGGTGCACGCCGCCGAGGTCGCCCAACCCGCTGCTTGACAGGACCACCGGGCCTTCTGCGAGGTCGACACCATCGTCAAGAACGGCGGCAAGGGCACCGGCACGTATCCTGCTCCTGGCCGGCACTGGCGCGTTGTCGTCGGACATTGGGCTGGGCCGCCATCCTCCGCGTCGTTTTCCACCTCCTCGTCCGGGTCTGGGGCCGTGCTCGCTGACCGCGCCCAACTCGGCCGGCTCCACGCCTCTCGCCCCGCCGTCGGCTGCCTCCCCGCGCGAGCGACCCCGCCGCCGGCCAGCTCCCCTGAGCTCACGAACCCGCCGCCTACCCCGTGCGCGACCCCGCCACCCGCCGCCTTCCCCGTGCGCGCGACCGTGCCGCCCGCCGCCTCCCTCTTGCGCGCCAGATGCTGCCGCCTCCCCTGTGTGCGCCTCCACGACGCAGCCGCGAGCGCGTCCCGAGCTCCCCTCCATGACCCCGGTCTTCTCCGAGCTCCTCCTCCGTGGCTCTACGCCCGACCCGGAAAAGCTCCGAGCCCAGTGAGCTCCGCGCCGTCTCCATTCTCCATCTCTCGCTGGCCACACGTGGGAGCAGCTCCAACCGCCGTCATCCTCCGCCCTCTGCCTTCCGGACCCGCGACCTTCTTCTCCCACTGCCGGCTCCCTGGCGCTCTTCCCCGTGGCCGGGAAGCTCCGCCAGTGTGCTCCCACCGCACAGCGTCCCCGTCGCGAGACGGCCACGTCCCTGCTGCTGAACACCCACGGCGTGGAGACCTCCATGGAGAATTTTGGATTAATTTTGTTATTTATTGAGCTGACATGTGGGACCCACATCAAGTTGACTAATTGACCAGTCAACAGAGTGCCACGTCAACCTGACAGCGGGCCCTACCGGTCAGAAACACGGTTAAACCAGCTAAACGACGCAATTAGTGCTATGTGTCCACGACCAACCCCAATATCGGTAGTTTTCAGACAAATTATACAATGTCGGTAGTTTCGTGTCACCGCCGCCCCAATTGTGGTAGTTTTTTGTCATTTTCTCCACGCTTCTATGGAGCTTTTTGAGTGCCTCGAACTCTCGGTGGACCAGACCTGAATGGAAAGGTCAGCTAAGAGCATCTTTTATATGAAGTTAGATGTTATTGACTCAAACGTAGGGTCATGATGATACATAGTATTAAATAGTTTTAACCCGGCCTCCACATAACTATGATACCCTCAACCCAACAAGTTCGAAAAAGAACAAAACATAAAATATCTCAAAAGAGAAGTCGCCTAAGGTGTGGAGGACCAATCCGAAAATTACAATGTCATCCCTTGGGGCTAAACACCTCCCTAGCTGCTCGCTCCAACTTCGTATATGCCCTTGTAAAAAGCTCCTTGTGTGCCAGAGCTCAAGCATAAACCATTGATGGCAACATACTACATGTACACAAATCGGTGGGATTCCAAACGCGGAGCGTTGTAGAAAGAGTAACTTTTCCCCACAGGGGAGACTTGGGGTTATTGTCAAACTCTCGAGAAAATGTTAATTCTCTCATTATTATTCTCATGAAACCTAGAAAACAAAGATGTGTCCCAAACTACACCGTGGTGGTTGCCAAGCAACATGGTGTGTGAGATGAAAACAAAATAAAGTAGACAAAATAAAAGAAATGCAATAGTGATAGCAAAATGTTGTTGTCATGGGGCTTAATATGCTAACTATAATCACAACAAAAGTAATTTTTTGTATTTTCAAATTAAATGAATGCAGAAAATATAAATACAAGTAAAGTAAAACATGTTTCTTATGCTTAAAAATGGATCCGTGTGGTTCACTTGACATCCATCTCATAAACATGGTGGCACAAATATAACTTTTCTAGACTTGATAATATTGATGTAACTTCTATGCAGTGTTTGATTCGCATCCATATGGGCATCACGTCCTAATATAGATATCATGCAACACATCTCTGTAATACTCCTCTAGTAGGAGGAAACTCTGAAAACTAGAATTTCAGTGGGTGCACTCTAATGCACTATCCCGAGCTAACGAGGCTATATTTTTTTGTCACTAGATAGACTTTGCACACCGCATAATAGTATCCGTTGCGAGATCGATCAACTACTACCACAAACCCATAGTCCAGGGTGGACTACTCCCTATTCATCATGGAGACGATGGATGAGTCGATGGAGCAACCGGGGTGGATCCGGTGGCGTCTCCCCCTCCAATCTTTGATGGATGAGAAGTACGTGTTCGTCTTTGTTTTGGTGTTTCGGTGATGGTGGCCAACACCTCAGGAATTCGCAAATCACAACATATATGTTGATGGATTTAGGTTAAAACAAAGGAATACACGGAAGAATTGACGACATCCGAGCTTCAAGGCTCTAGATCCTCCCTATGGTGCATCTGGGCCCACTAGACGTGCTATAGAGGGCTTCGGGGCCTTACCAAGGCCATGTGGCACCCCCATCGCTGCACAATCACCTTCTTGGTAAAAATAAGTGAGGAAAAATTCTAGGCCTGTTTGAGTATGGAAGATCCCTAAAAGTAAAGAGCACACATGAAAATAAGAAATCCTAATTTGCAGACTTAAAACCCAAAGAAAGGGGACTTCATGGGTAATATCCTAAAACACTAAAGTACATGTGGGAACTTTATAAACTATGCAAATATATGAGATAAATGTCATAATAAACTACAAAGTTTGTGGATATTTTCGCCGTATCAACCATGCATAAAGTTAATGCATATATGAGTGTATAACCTGCGGTGTAGACGAGACTTTTTGTCGGACACACAAGGCCACCATACCTAATAATATATGAGATTTATTCGTATAAATTTATTGCAACAAATTTCCCCCACATATTTGGCACAATACAGGGGTGCGTACAAAATTAGAAGCCACATGGATAATCGACAAACCTCTCGAGCAAACTTACTTCGAAGGAAGAGGTGTTTAATTGACTCCTCATGGTGACAAAAAACACATTTGGTACTACCTTACCGATTCCAATTTGGCTAGATTATTGGTCAAAATAACTCCCTACGAAGATAGAAGAGGAACATCTTAATTCATAAATAAACTTTTGTTTTTTTAGAGTTACACCTATTATTGATTGGGGAATGAACTAGAGATAGCTATAAAGGATTCCACATGCAGCAGGTTTGATGAAGACCAATGTTGATATCGGTGTTGCAATGCTAGAAATGGCCAGGACCGGCCCATAGAGCTGGTTTTTTCAAAGAATGACCCCTAGGTCGAAAAGAAAAGGCTTAGTTTCCCGGAGCAAGTATGCACCACACACGAATTTTGTGTACCACATATGTAAGAACAAAATGACCATGACAGAATTTGTTGTGAAGAGTTTCTCTCTGAGGGAGTACATAAATCAACGTTAACTAGATTTTCATGTTTAATTCGGGGCACAACTGTTTATTACAGAAGCTGATAGGAGAACTTGTATACATGATATAAAACCAACCCCATTGCATACGAGCATATAAAACAACAAATAAATGTATGCAAAATTACTAGAATCCACTGCATTTTATATTCACTGTAAAATGGGACGCATGCCATATACCAATACCAAGCTACGTTAACTCTTAAGACACATTTGAACATGAAAAAGTAGGCAAAGAAGGATTGTCAATGACAAAATTTATATCCTAGAAGTTTCTATATATATATATATATATATATATATATATATATATATATATATATATATATATATATATATATATATTCCAGCTATTCTGCACTCCCGTACAGAATAACTATTCTGAACAACTTTCTGAACTTCTTAAATAGTTAACCGTGAACCTCTCGGCGGAACACCTAGATCTATGTTTTTGCGGACAGTATTTCGACCGCCATTTTCAAACCGTTTATCGGAATGACGCATGCGATATGCCGTTGGATTCGTATTGTAAATGCGCAACTTTTATTCTTCTGGATGGTTTTCAAATTCTGTACGGTTTTAGAACAATTTCGAATATACTAAACACGGATTTCACGATTTTGATTGTTTCCGTACAGTTTTTGGGGCGCCATTTTCAAACCGCTTATCGGATTGATGCAAAAAATATGCCGTTGGATAGGAATGGAAATTGCGCAACTTTTACTCTTCTATCAGGTTTCGAAATTACGCAAGGTTTTAAAACAATTTCGAATATACTAAATACTGTTTTCGCGGATTTGTCCGTTTTCATACTGTATTTTCGACGCCATTTTCAAACCGTTCGTCGGATTGATGCAAATAATACACCGTTGGAAAGCTATGGAAAATACGCAACTTTTCTATCTCTAGCTAATTTTCGAAATTCGTTACGGTTTAAGAGCAGTTTTGAAAATACTAATTCGGTTTTTTCAATTTCTAGATCTAGCGGACTGTTTTTTTGTAATTACTTTTAAACTGCTAATCCAAAGTTAACAAATAATATTCCATTAGAAAGATATTGACTAGACGCAACTTTTTTGTGAAGAAATATTTTCGAAATTCAATACAGTTTTTAATTAATTTTAAAAATACGAAAAACAGAGAAGGAGATAATATACCGGTGGTCTATCTTTTTTCTGAACTTCTCACGATACACTTATGAACTTCCTTTTTAACCACTTCTGATCTTTTTCTCACAAAGTTGGTGAACTTCCCTGAATTCGAAAATGAACTTTCTATTTTTTTTAAATGAATCTCTTTGCTGGAGCATTTTTTCTGAACTTCTCATTAACCACAGGTGAACTTCCTATTCGCGAATCACTTCTAAAGTTACTTACAGTGTGGATGAACTTTTCCGAACAGATAACTGGACTTCCTTTTTTTCGTAACTGAATTTCTCGGCATACCATATTTTTTTTCTGAACCTCTCGCGATACGTTAGTGAACTTCCGATTTTTTTTTCAAGTGAACTTTATTTTTGTGGAATAGTTTTCTGAACTCCCCGCCGATGCGTAAGTGAACTTCCTATTAATTTTTTTTTGTTGTTAGGAAAAATGTGAACCTCCGATATATGGGCGAATTGAACTTCCTTTTTTAATCTTCCGTGATTAAAAAAGGTGAACTTTGTTTTTAAAATGAATATTTCAGAAATATATGAACTCGTCGAAGTATTGGAAAAATAAACTTTGGGTCGTGCATGATATGAACCTCACAGAAGTGACAAAGTGAACTTCAAACTCCTCTAGTACCAGCTGCAAAAAACAAGCAGACACTAAAAGGTAGCCTAATTCATTTAGGGATCGAAAGAAATCTAAAGATTATCTTAACAGGGGTAGACTAGAGTTGGCCTAATCCATTTCAAGTGAACATTATGTAGTTTGGTAGTGAACTTCGGTAGTACTATCTCGAGCGGCAGACGTCGAGAGCGGAGGAGCCAGAGCGGATACGGCATTCTCCAAATCAAGATGCAGCAGATCGTGGACTCCCCTGTGGGAGCATTTGGTCTCCCCGTGGCGGCCTTTTGGAGTTTGGACTCCCGCACCGGAGCTAAAGGAGCAGGAAGAGGTGCTGGGCGGCGCTGGTCGCCGGAATTAGGGGCGCTGGTCCGGGGGAGCAAGGTCCGCGCGGTGGTCTTCAGCAGGGGAGGCGCTGGGCCAGATCGGTCGTCGTCACTCGCGGGAGGCACTGGCCAGAGGGCTCCCTGGAGCAACGGCGGACGCAGGTGGAGGTGCTGGGCCTGGTCACCATGCGCGGTGGAGATAGGGGCGGTTGTTCCCGGGGGCGACGACGCGACGCAGGTGGAGGTGCGGGGCACCGCTGGCCGCGCGGGGTTGCTGGGAACGGTGCGAGTCCCCGTCGTCGGCCGCGACCCAGGTGGAGGTGCGGGGCGCCGCCGGCACCTGCGGGGTGGAGGCGCTTGCGGGGTGGAGACGGTGAGGGGCGGCGGCGCGTGCGGGGGAGGAGGTGGGGGGCGGCGGTGCGTGCGGGGGAGGAGGTGGGGGGCGGCGGTGCGTGCGGGGGAGGAGGTGGGGCGGCGGCGCATCCGGGGGAGGAGGTGGGGGCGGCGGCGCATCCGGGGGAGGAGGTGGGGGCTCACCGGGAACGGAGACAGGGAGGGCGCCGCCGGTAGATCCTGTGGGGCGGCGGCGCGATGGATCCCGCGGGGCGGCGGGGCGGCGACACACTGGATGTCTGGAGGGCGGGGGCGTGGTGGTTGCGGTGGTGAGTGCACGGTGGTTGGGGCGGCGGCGACCAGTACGTGGGTGTCGGGCGTCGTGGTGTGGGTGCTTGAGAACGAGTAGGCGGTCGTGGCTGTGGGTGCGGGTCCGGGAAGAAGGTCTTTTTGATGGGTTGGTTCGGGATAAGAAACTAAGTTGGATTCCGAAAGTTGTATAGAATAACTATTCTAGAAACACTTAAGGGGTTGTGCAGAATAGTCCTACCCTATATATATATATATATATATATATATATATATATATATATATATATATATATATATATATTTATTTATATATAGCCTAATCATACACCAAAAACCAATCGTATAATTGTTATATGATATGCTTTAGAGATTATCTAACATAAACATACACTATATAGTTTATGTAATTGTTACAAGCTAGACATAAAACTTTGGTACAAAATAAAGTTTAAATTTAGCAAAAAAAATCAATTGATATACATTAGAACTACATACAAAAATATTTAACACTATAAGTAATATTTAGAGTCACTCTTATGTGGTTAACTATGCGAAATAATTTTTTGTTAAGACTTTAGCGTGTAGAAACTAATTTCTAAAGAAGTAATTAAGTTTAGTATAAATAAAATTTATTTTAGTTTTCCAATGGGTCCAAGATTTGGTTCGACCGGCTCTAGAAACTACAACATACTAGTTAAGCTCTGTATAATATTGCGATGATTTTAATTGCGACATCAGTTATAACTTATGAAGGTGCAACTGCTTGAGAATACAATGCTGTCATGAAGCAATTGTATGTAGCTATAAATTTGTATTTAGCTATGCATATGAACATCTTGTGAGTAAAATTCATAATGGAGAATATGAGCAGAGTGGCGATAACTTCGGAAGGCAGCTAGCTGACATAGTTTGTCGTTGCATAGCATAATCTTGTAGGGAGATACACCACAATATCGAAGGTTGTCGATGGTCCTATTAGTAAATGAACAGAGCATCAAATAATTTAAGAACACAATTTGGCAAAGGACACTCAACTAGGCGGAGGCAACACCGGGTCGGTTGCATCTCCAGCTGTCCAATTTCACCTTGTGGTGATTGATGTGCGTTTGATCGTCATGAAAAAAAAAATCCCTCTTGTAACATTTTCTTCTACGTATGTGAATTCCTCGCGTCATATTTCAACAACATGAAAAAAAACTTTGCGACGTGAATAAAACATTTCAAACAGAAGCTCAGATTCGTTGATGTATATCTTCCTTGTGTATCCAACAAAGCGTAAGCAAGCTTGCATTATGTCAAAATAGCGACTCCGACATAAAATAGAAAATTAGCTAACCTTTTGCAAGGCACCGAACACATCACCTGGCATTTACAGGCAACATATCTCGCTGAACGGAGCCTGGTTGATTAAACTTGAACCCATACCCCCACGTACACTATTCTTCTTCGAGCTCTGCGACAGCGAGGATGTAAGCTCCACTTTTATGACACTCGAGCTCAGTTTATGGCAGGAAACTCGATCATTGAGCTCTATCTGAGATGAATAAGGAGAAGTGGGGAAGATCAAAGGAGTAAACGATGATTTCCCATGTAGAGCACTAGCGGATCTAGGGGTGGAAGGGTCGGGCACTGGCGACTTCATCCTTCACCACCATGCTCTGATCCAGCTCCGATTTCTGACATGAGAAAATTAGTCATCCGGCCAAGTGATACAAAGGCCATGCCATACGATCGGATATGATTCCTATTACGACCGGTTTTCTGTTTTTGTCCAGTGCAATGTCTGAAATGCCCTTCATGCACAAATGTACCCAAGTTCTGGTGTACTCCCTCTGTTGGGGAGACGAACCCCAGATACCCCAAGGAAGCCAAATTCACCAAAGAACTCAAGCCGGCCCGTTCAAGGCGGACCCGATGATCCGGTTTGAAGGCGTCTTCTACCATCCGGCTTGGAGCAGCCGGACCTACCCGCCGACCAGTCCGTACTGGTGGGCCAGCTCCACACAACCGCCATAGATGAACAGTGCCCCTGTCGGGCGTTACACCTACAGCGCAATGATGAGCTAGCCCAAGCCGGCCTTGTACTGTAGCGATGTCATCGGGCAATCCTGTAACTTCCCTGTAATCCAAAACCCTAGCCTGCTGCCTATATAAAGCAGGCCAGGGTCCCCTGAAACGGCACGCACAGGAGAGAGGACATACGCAGAGACACATGCACCACAGAGCCTCCACCACGTTCACGATCATCTTCCACCTCCAGCCGGCCCAGTAGTTCAAGCCGGCTGCACCCCGAAACAGCTCCAGGAGCACCACTTGTAGCCCGATTTCATGATCTGAGCAATAAGAATCAAGAAGAGCAGGACGTAGGGGTGTTACCTCATCACGAGGGCCCTGAACCTGGGTACATCGCGTGTGTTTGCGTGCTTGCTACCCAATCCCGCGCGAACGCCATCGTTGCCTTGTCCCACACTTCTTTTCCATCGTTGATGGATATGTCGTTGATGCCACCACGACACCCTCCGTATCATAATATAAGACAGGGACATAGCCAACTTGTGACCTTGAGGGGGGCTACATGGAGAGATTTAATGTCCAAACTTCATGAGGGGGGCAGATTTAACTAAATCCCTAAGGAATAAGAGCTTCAATGGCTAGTGTTCTTCACAAAATCTGAATCATGGGGGTGGCTTAGCCCCCCCCCCCCCCCTCGTCCCCCTCGCCCCCTTGTCTCCGTGCCTAATATAAGATGTTTTAGCTATTTGCATGCGGACTGCATAAGGATGTATATAGAATTAATTAGTGTCTAGATTGGCATCTTCATCTTACGATTAATTAGTGTCTAGATTAGCTAAAACATCCGCATCTTCCAATTAATTATAGCTAAAATATCTGCATCTTCCGATTAGCGAAAACATCTGCATCTTCCGATTAATTAGTGTCTAGATTGGCATGCAAATAGCTAAAACATCTGCTTCATAGGTAGTCCGCATGCAAATAGCTAAAACATCTTATATTATGGTATGGAGGGAGTACTATTTTGGATCTGCATCTTCCGATTGGCTCAGCGGCACACATTGTGTTGATGTACTGTAAAACATCTCTAGATATAACAGATTATATTAGGATTTAGTAAAAATCTACCCCTAAATATAAATATTCTCTATCTTTATGTGTTATTTGTTACTGGTATTTGCAATGAACTAGTGAGGATCATCTAGGGAAAATTCAGCGCGAACTGGTGTTTTAAAATTTCCGTACAAATTTACCATTTTTGTTCTGACAGATGAAATTCTATACCGTAAACTGGGTTTGCAAGGTAACCTAATACCAGCTTTACGAGTTGCAGTTTTTCAGAAATATCTGCTAGTCATGCTCTTATGCGTAGGGGCAGAAGCGCTGGCAGGAGCATGACGAACGGCGCCCTGCCTGATCTCCCGGGGCAATGTGTTCTCACATAGTCCAGGCGCCATCATCAGTAGCTTGGCGCTGCATGCCTAGCAGCTCCAGCTTCTTTGTCGCCGAAAAGACAGCGTCAACCACTACTCCCCTCCGATCCGGTTTCATCAAATTGCACCTGGGAAAGACAGAGCGGGGCACGCCACTAGCACCGGCAGCCGATGATTCGATTAGAGATAACCCCATCCGGTCTCCCCTCTTTCAAATCCAGCTTTAATTAAAGTGAAAAATAAAATTTTAAAATACTGCCGCTTGCTTGCACTGGTCCGGCCAGCTACAAGCCTACAACTACAAGTGAAAAAGGAGCTGGCAGCACAGCACCAGATTTGTTATCCTTTTCACCTTTTGCAAAGGGGGTCTCTTCCTCCTGCTACTTGCTTCTGGATCAGAGCGAACGTCCAGTTGGAGGGGACGGCCGCCATGATGGATGAGCTTGACATGAGGACGCCTCATATGCGCGACTGCGTGAGAACTAATCAAGCCTCTGTTTAAAATATTACTTCGTGCTAGCAGTGGTGCGACTATCAATTGTTCACGCACAATCGGCCCCAAATAACATGGATTGTATAGAGGCTTCTTCCGGGATCAGAGCGAATGTCCAGACTCCAGTTGGAGACGGCATGATGACATGAGGAACTTGGGGAGTGCATATATAGTACGCGTGAGAACTAATCTAGTCTCAGTTAAACAATTGCCTAGTGCAAGATATGGCACTACCGCCACTACTGCCAAGAACTAATCAAGCACAAACTGCATTGCTTTGCTCATTTAGTGTGTTAGGACTTAGGAGCAGCTCGCTGGCTGAAGAAGCTGCCTAAAATAACGCCTTTCGGAAAGATCCACCGTACGTAGATGGTTGAAAATCAAAGTGCGTATACTGAACGAATTAAGAAAGGGTGAGGTGTTGCTTAGAAACGCAACCTTTTCGCACACCCTTACAAAAACTACTTCAAAGCACGGATTACTCTATGCCAACGCGATCGAGACAGGGACAGGCAGAGAGATCGTCGTCTTCAGAGTTCAGACTAATTAAAGACGAGCTGTGTGCGCATCAGTGCTGTTAAACTACCGATCGAGATTCTCAGATTACATTAGTTTTGCACCACACTGAAAAGTACCAGCACATACGCATTCTCCTCCGGCGAGAATACTTAACACAATTCAAGATAGAGATAACTAATGTACAGCCTAGCTACACACTTCTCCTTTGAAGCCTTGAACAGAAAGTTTAAGCTAGAAAAGTGCCCGGCGAGGTGACCGGACCCCACACCGGCCGTCCCTGCAAAGACACGCTCCCATAGTGCCATGGAAAAGCTAGCCCCGCCTTTCCGGCCGGCGGCCTCCACCAGACGACGGCGCACCTCGCCGGGGCCGGTTAGCCACATTGGTCTGTTGGCCCTATTCAACCGGATTAACTCCTTGCGGTCAAGGCAGACGCATGAAGGGCGCGAGAGGCTTACAGGTGGGGCCTGCATGTCAATCCTCAGTGAGTTGCGTGCGAGGAAGTTATCTTCGTGGTTGACGAATCACACGGGTGAATCGTCGTCTTGGCTTCCGTTGACGGCGTCCACCGGTTTGGCGCCGGCGACGAGGCCGGTCCGGCATAGCGGGCAGCTTGGGTGGGAGCGGAGCCAGACGTCGACGCAGTCCGGGTGGAAGCAGTGGCCGCACGGCGGCAGCGCCTTGACCTTGTCCCCGGCCACCAGCGCGCTGATGCAGATCGAGCACTCTACCTCCCGCTCATCCTCGCCACTCTTCCTGGCGGGAGGCGGGCTGTAGAGCGTGACGGGCAGCCCGTTGATGGCGTCGGCGTCGAGGCCGGGGAGCACGGGCGACGCCGTCGCTGCGGCCGACGACGAGGAGGCCTCGCGATCGCGGCGGCGACGGCACGCCCAGCGGAGGTAGAGGCAGACGACGACGAAGGCGACGATGACGAGGGGCAGGCCGAGCAGCAGCGGCATGGCGGCGCGGCCGTGCAGCGCGAAGTTGCTGTCGTCGACGTCGCCGTACCGCACCTTCATCTCCTGGTTCGTCGACGTCCCCGCGGCGCCCTCCGGCGCGGCCATGGAATGGATCGGCTAGGATACTATATCCTCCCCCCACCGGCCGGCCGGTTCCGCTCTTCCCGCGCGCGCAAGCCTCGCCGCATGCACGGGAGGAGAGGTTAGACTTGGACTTAGCTACTACCCCCGGAGCCTGCGGTGTTATGCGTCCGCCATGTGCGGGCTAGCTTGTGGACGTGCGGGTAGTCAAAGGCATGGGAGACTGGCCGGGTTGCCGGCTTGTACGTGGGTGCAGGCGATCGACGGACGAAATTTCGGGGCAAGTGGGTGCGCGACGGCGAGGTTTGGAGAACGATCGAGGGGAGAGTGAGTTGCGAGATGGGTGCTGTGGTTTTAAAAATTCGAAGTCCACCATCGGCCGTCCCTTTTAAGCTTGGCGAATGGCTACAGTACTGTGGCGCGAACGCGAGCCACTGGGAAGGGAAGCTCTGGGGCCTGGGAAGATTCGGGCCCATTTTTTTTATACTTCTGCCGTCGTATATATAGACTTGTTCGTAGTCTTGCCACCGGGTTCCGATCACGATCGATCCACGGTGAACGTACGTATGACTTGTAGCCGGCTGGGGGCGCGCCGCGCCGTGCGCATGCATTCACACGCGCCAAGAGCTTTGGTTTTGACCTGCAATGCATCTACATTGACACTCAAAACTCATCTATTGTACAAAAAGGCCTCTCTGATTCGCAGGAATTTCAGAACAGAGAAGCATTTCCGACCGGAGGTAGTACTTTTTTTTTTTGACGAAATGCAGCACGCACAGCTGTCAATTATGTTCATGCATCAGACACTGACGTAACGTGCGCACCTAACCTACGTGCCCGTACACAACATTTAAGCGTGTGCATACATATACTTGCACATTTCTGGCAAACTTTCCATGGTGGAATTGACGCGGACTACCCCAATTAGCGAAAGCTGTACGCACGACGAGCACTGCCGATCATACATATATATATAGCACCGGAGACGGCAAACTTTACCACGCAGAGCACGTAAACTGCTCACTTCGGTTCCACTCTCTACTCAGCACTACACGTGTCCACACGGAAAACAGATTAAGGAGGTGCGACGTTACGTGCAATCCACCCCCTCTCTTGAGCCTTTGCGATCCAGCCAACTACAAATATATACTTACTGGCAGGCTCCATCTGAGATCTTTGAGATAAGCCTGAGATAATAAAATAGAGAGCACCCTTACGTGGACCCCCGGCCGGTCGGCCGACTTTGAGTCGTAGTAGTGCCAGTGCTCGATCATACATATCACTAGCCTAGCCATACATATATATCATCATCTTTTTCCAATCCGATCACTTGCTTGCTATAATAAATTATTATAACGCACAACAGAGAGGCAGATACGGACGACACAGCAATTTCTCGACCGAGTTAGCCAGTAGCTGAAAAGGGAAGGATCAAAAGCCGAAAATCGCGTGCCTAATCATCGCCAGTCAGGAAGAAGAAGACCGAGACGCTAGTGTAACTAGCTCTGTAGCTGTGTTATCTCTGCATCTCGTGCTTTCTGTCTTCAGCTGGCTCTACCCTTCCTTGGACGAGCAATGAAGTGCAGTGCTGAAGCTGAACTGCTCATCGATCGATCGAGCTACTAGCCTACTACGTAGCTCTCTCGACGTTTAGCTCGAGGCCGAGTGGTGGACCGTCGTGCGCCGGAAAGGCGCATCGGGGCCTGCCGAGGCCATCTGTGCGGAGTGCGGCCTAGCTAGCTGTGGGGGCAAAAGCACCATGTCTTAGCCACCATCGCACTGTCCGGTCCGCCATGGTTACCTCGTCCTTTACGCACAGTTTCCATCATGGCCGCCCCTAATCGATCGACCTATTTGCTCCGTTCGTGCGTACAACGGCGGCGCAAGTAGTATCTAGCTAGCTAAAGTATATATCCTCATCTTCTGCTCCAGTTCTCCTCGGGCCTATAGCTCCTATGCGACGTCTTTCCCACCAAATAGATGCATAGCGACGTCGTTGGTTGGAATAGCTCAGACGCGACATCTCTTTGAGCAGAAATAGCTCTGCTGCGACATTGCTCTTAATCGCAGTCAGTTAGGATTAAGGGGAGCCAGGTGGGACCCACAATTGTCCAGGTCAGCAGCGACGACCGTTACATCTCTTCCCCTACGCGCGCATTCTCTGCTTCTGCTTCTTCTTCTTCTCATGCGATGGCGACTCTTCCCCTGCGCACGCATTTTCTATTTCTGCTTCTTCTTCTTCTCCGGCGACGGTGACGCAGCGCGGCAACGCCGGCGAGGCAAAACATAAATAAATGCAGATAAAATAAACAAGCAGACGCATATAGTAGATAAACTAAATTTTTAAACTGAATTACATTACACACAGATTAGTTAAGTTCGTAGGCTCATCGGATCAAAAGCCACACGGAGATAAACTAAAAATGGGATACCGCTGCTCCTACCCCTAGCTACGACCCAAAATTGGGCTCACACCGGAGCCCCGGGGGTGCGGCGGCGACGAGGCGGCGGCCCGCGCCGCTCAGTCGGAGTCGAAGTCGAAGTCCGAGTCGGAGCTGAGCTCGATGACGGGGTGGAGGGATTCGTGGATCGCGGCCTGGACGCGGCGTTCCTCGAGCTCCATCTTCATCTGACGGTCCGCCTCCTCCTCCTGCCGCTGCTGCTTGCTGCGCTCTATCACCTCGGCGGTGATCCAGTCGAGGTGCTCGTCGTCGGCGAAGTCCCCGGGCAGGAGCCCGGCGCGTGGTGCGTGCTCCTCCTCCTCCTCCCTCTTGGGCGGCGGCAGCGGTGCCCGTGCGATGGAGGAGCTCCCCGCGCCGGAGCTTCCATGCTCGTAGCGGCTGCCGCCTCGAGCCGACGCCGGCATCTCCAAGCCCCTGTTGGTGAACTTGCGCGCGCCGCGCTTCCGACCACCGTTGGAAGCAACCCGACCAGCGCGAACGGGGTCAGTGGGGGCCGCCGCTTCCGCCCCTTCCGCTCCTCGTCGGAGCGGTTCCCGCCACCGGAATGGCCACCGCGGCCCGCGCTTGAACCCAGCCACTTGAACATTGCCGCTCGGCGGGGCTGGATCTGTAGCTGGATGTGGATTTCGTCGCCGTCAGCGAGCAAATCGGAGCGGCGGCGGCAGTGGGAGCGGCTGATAATAGCTAGGGCACGATACATTTCCGTGGATAAGAAGGGGACGGGAGGCGGTCGGCCGTGGCGTTGGGCCGTGGCGAGGCCGTGGTTGGGCCGTGTTTGATATTAATAAAACACTACAGACAAAAAAAAACTTCCGCACTTGCGGTTTAGCATAACTAATAAAAAAATCAAAAATCTATGCCACTTGCGCACATAGTCTCATGTGTGAAGAGAGGTGGTTTGTGATTTGCAACATGAAATTGTCCAAAACCTCACCAACCTTCATTTTGGAGTGACTAAGAAGGATCCAGGCTTACTTTTTCATTTTCATGTTTCAAACTTGTTTAAATGTTGGTCAAATTTAGGTTTGACCGAATTCAAAATATTCATAAAATATTCAAAAAACATCAAAAAAAATGCAAATCCAGTGCACATGGTCTTATTTTGTCATGTACTAACATCTCCAACTGATAAACAAGGTCTAGACACATATTAAACAGGAAATGCTTCAATATGGTGTGAAATCACACATCTCAAACTATGAACTCTCATGTGTGAAGAGAGGTGGTTTGTGATTTGCAACATGAAATTGTCCAAAACCTCACCAAAGCTTCATTTTGGAGTGACTAAGAAGGATCCAGGCTTACTTTTTCATTTTCATGTTTCAAACTTGTTTAAATGTTGGTCAAATTTAGGTTTGACCGAATTTGAAATATTCATAAAATATTCAAAAAACATCAAAAAAATGCAAATCCAGTGCACATGGTCTTATTTTGTCATGTACTAACATCTCCAACTGATAAACAAGGTCTAGACACATATTAAACAGGAAATGCTTCAATATGGTGTGAAATCACACATCTCAAACTATGAACTCTCATGTGTGCAGAGAGGTGGTTTGTGATTTGCAACATGAAATTGTCCAAAACCTCACCAAAGCTTCATTTTGGAGTGACTAAGAAGGATCCAGGCTTACTTTTTTATTTTCATGTTTCAAACTTGTTTAAATGTTGGTCAAATTTAGGTTTGACCGAATTCAAAATATTCATAAAATATTCAAAAAACATCAAAAATGCAAATCCAGTGCACATGGTCTTATTTTGTCATGTACTAACATCTCCAACTGATAAACAAGGTCTAGACACATATTAAACAGGAAATGCTTCAATATGGTGTGAAATCACACATCTCAAACTATGAACTCTCATGTGTGAAGAGAGGTGGTTTGTGATTTGCAACATGAAATTGTCCAAAACCTCACCAAACCTTCATTTTGGAGTGACCAAGAAGGATCCAGGCTTACTTTTTCATTTTCATGTTTCAAACTTGTTTAAATGTTGGTCAAATTTAGGTTTGACCGAATTTGAAATATTCATAAAATATTCAAAAAACATCAAAAAAATGCAAATCCAGTGCACATGGTCTTATTTTGTCATGTACTAACATCTCCAACTGATAAACAAGGTCTAGACACATATTAAACAGGAAATGCTTCAATATGGTGTGAAACTAGTTGAATTTGGCGTGGCGTCACGCCACGCCCTTAGTTTTTTTTGTATGAATATATATTTTTTGTTAAATGAAATGTCGGCTAAATTGAAATGGTCAAACATGTTTTTATTTTGTTATGGATAGGTAGCATTTTTTTTTGTGAGCATTTGTGAATTTTTTTTAGAATTTTCAAATTTTTAGTGGAATAAAATGTTCAAATATGCTTGTGTTTCGACGTCAATATTTGATTGAAATCAGAGATATCCATTTGAATTTGAGTCCACATATGGGGAAAGTTTGTTCGTATGTTGTACAAATATTGGCCAAATTGAAATGTTCACGTATATTTGTATTTTGCTGTAACTATGTAGCGTTTTTTAACTCTTTTCGATATATTGTATGGAACATCGGAGTATTCTCCTAAATGTTCGCCAAATTGGTGTTTGCAAACATTTTTTTTATTTTTTGTGAGCATTTTTTATACATTTTGTATAATGTTTAAATATTTAGTAGCTCGAAATGGTCGAACATGTTTGTACTTTGACGGCAATATTTAATTCATTTTAGGGATGATGCATTTGAATTACCTCTAAATGGTGACAACATTTGAATATTCCAAAAAAAAAAAAATTTACCATAAGTAGTTTGTATGTATTTTTCTGATTGTTCTGATATATTACTCTTAATTTTTTTGAACGCATATATTCGGAAATATTGATTTATACTTTGTTTGAATCTAAAAAAATTGGTGAAAGTGGGGAGGTATTCGTTTTTTTTTTTTTTGCAAATGCTCAGATATAGAAGCCGTAGAAATTTTGAAGCTTCCAAATTAGAAATCTAAATATCGTGGTGGGAGAAATTCGAATTTGAAGCTGTACACATTCAAAATTTGTTTAGTTTTGAATGTATCGACATTAGAAATGAGAAGTTTACATTTACAAATTGTTTGAATTTCTAAATTGCTAGAAGTTTTTAGTATGTGAATTTTTTTAGTGTTTTCTAAATGCCAAGACTTGGAAGGCATTGAAAATCTTAACAATTCTAAACTTAAAACTTGATCAAATGATGTAAATAGTCGTCGTTTTTTTTTTGTGCTAATGTTTATATGTTTGTCGTATTTGTGAATAGTTGGTAAAAAAAATTCAATTTTGGAATCGTGTGCATTTAAAATTGTTTTGTAGTTTTCAAATGTTCATATTTGAAATTTGAACGCGTGTCATAAGTAGTCAGCAATTATTTTTCTTGTTGCAAATTTTGTGGTATGGTTCTTCATTTATATAAATTTTACTGTCAAATTAGAGAAAGGTTAGTTCAATTTTGAACATTTATTAAATTCAGCTGCATAACTGTACGAAGCTTATATATAGTATTGTTTCTAAATATTAATATTTTTTTTGGTTTCATACAATGTATCTAAGTTTTTTCTTAAATATTAAATTTAATTCAATAGTTGGTGAGAACACATTATGTGAGCATGCATTAAGTTCAATTAAAAAATTATTCCATAATCAGAGAAAATAAATTTTGTTCTGTAGTTTTCAAATATTCATATTTGAAATTTGACCGTATGCCGTAAGTAGTCAGCAATTATTTTTCTTGTCGCAAATTTTGTGGTATGGTTCTTCATTTATATAATTTTTACTGTCAAATTAGAGAAAGGTTAGTTCAATTTTGAACATTTATTAATTTTAGCTGCATAATTGTACGAAGCTTATTTATAGTATTGTTTCTAAATATTAATATTTTTGGTTTCATACAATGTATGATTCCAAATTGAAATGTGAAATTGAAACATGTTAGTGTAATTGAAGTATTATAGTATTGTATGATTCCAATTTAAGTACATAATTATGGAGTTTTAAGTTATTTTTCCTCCAAACATGTTAGTGTAATTGAAATCATCAAGTATGGTTCCAAATTGAAATGTGAAATTTGTAAGGAGATGAATCGTCAGTAAATATGTAAGCTTCATGACAATGGGAGAAGGCAAAGAAAAAGAAAAGAGAATAGAAAAAAATGAAAACATGTAAAGGAAAAGAAGCAATTTGTCATTTTGATTATCTCCAGATATAATTAAGGAGAATGCAATTTGTGAGTATTCATCAAATTCGATTCAATGTAATTTGGGGGAATAATTTTAAGTTTGGAAAACGCTTACATTTAAAAGTTCTTCAAATTTGAAAATTATTGGAATTGTAAAAAACGTTACGTTTGAAAGTTGGTTGGATTAAAAAAATTCGTTAAATTGGGAAGATATTCAGATTATAATTCTTTTAACGTTTACAGAATGTTAAGTTCTGGAAGACATGTACAATTTTAAAATATTCAAATTTTAAAATTTGATCTTATGGCATAAATAGACGGCATTATTTTTATTGGGCAGCTCAAGGAGGATCTTATTGGGTTTCAAGGAAGATCTTATTGGGTTTCAAGACCAACTTCAAGGAATATCATGTATGGCAAAGGTCAATTTTATTGGGCATCATATATCTGTAATGAACAAAACTATAATCAATAGGGGACACTTTAGACAATGTGCCTTTCTAACACCAAGAAAAACTGTACAGTGGTTATTTTGCATGTGATTCAAATAGTAGATAGATAAATAGAAAAGAGAGACTTGATAGATATCATTTCGTCTTCATGAAACACCATTTTAAATCTTTGAAACCCATCAGGCATCTTCTCATGTCGGACCTACAAAAAATGATAGTAGTCACATGCCTCAAACTTGATTGAATTCAGTACGGCGTCAATTCTGTAAATTTGGTCACAATCCGGAGTAAAAATTAAAGGAGAAAAAGTTGTAGACTGCCATTTATAGATCTATGATATTATTATTCTCAAGGATAAGAAAAACTGACTCACAGCATACTCCAGGGAACTGCAGTTCTAAAAATACCTCGGAACTACTGATGTATGTGTGTTATAGTGTGCATGTTTGCTTGCCCTAGAATATTCTTTGATTCAGATAGTTGAAGGTTGATTTTATTTCATCAAAGTAATTGAATGTACCTGATTGCGGCTAAGCAAATAGATTGAAGAAATAATTACACAAAAGGCACAGTAATATAGACTACTCGTTTACAGTAACTCATTTCGTTGAGCTAGTAGCATTTATATAACAAATGTAAATGTTGTACTGTGAACTTGTTAGTATCTAAATGGTCATATAGATCTCGCATTAGCCGATACAATATAATACTTGGATTGAATCCTGAAGACAACATATATGAAGTTTATAGTCTTTATCTTGAAATCATAAGCTGAAAAGTGGCATTTGTTTGGTTCAAATGGGGCAGATATCACGGTGTGCAGATTTTGTAGCAAAAATGTAAGCGCCATTCATGGAAAGGAAAATCTAATGGGGCAAAGGAAATTACTAAGTTAGCACCATTTACTTAATATCTCTGATTATAATTAATAAAGAACTATGAGGTGCAGTACCTTCAGTGTTCTAGATGACAAAGCACGCAACTAATAAACAAATATCTCAAAAACATGAATATAGGAGCAGGAGCAGTAACCTACAGAAGTAGAAGCAGGGGAAAATTGTCAGGGCAACACAAACGTGATTTGTAGAGAATTAAACTGTGAGCAGCTTCTGGATCATGCAAATGTTCAACACAGTTGGGAAGTAATAATGAAAGAGATCTGAAAACTACTCATTACTGAAATTTTGAAGGGGAGACTACAATTGATCAAGGTTAATTTGTAAAATGGACATGTACCTTGACTGATGTATAACAGTTTCAACATTTATTAGAAAAGAATAACCTGCAGTGTTTTATTACAAACAACAGACACATTGATCAACTTATCAACATAATATTTCTCGCATCCCACCGAAAATCTTTAGAGAGATGAAACAACAATGTTTAAACCATCACAAAGAGTGCAAACAGGTTAAGAGATTATAAATACAGCCGTACACTTTATTCAGGTTAGCAAAGGGAACTGAGAAGTAATATCCCCCACAAGTATCTCTCCACTGAAACAATTCAACCAATAACTCTTAACACTCATGCTTTATGTCTACAAAGCAGTCATTATACAACATTGATCTGTGTATTCTATTTGAGGCTTTGATCCGTAGGCTTTCTTCCCTTTGTCCAATAAAATGTCATAGCAAGATCTTACCTCCAACAAATTGTAACATGGAGTGAACTCCAGGAGGACACAATGTTCTTTACAGCACCAAAACATTGTCCATTTGTTCTTCATCCATTGGAGATGGCTTGCAGCCCTGGCGATGCCTGGCGCCACAAGAGCAACGACTATATTGTTGGGTAAGGCGCAAGGGTCTCGGTTCTAGGCATGAGAATGCAGAATGCAATAGTAATTTTTTATTTGTTGAGACTACAAAGATCCAGACCAATGAACCCACGGCCGGTTTCACGTTGTCCACAGGTCCAATCACCGCTAGTCGCTGGAAGAATAACCAAAAACACTAAGTCGCAAGCCACAGGAAGCTCACCAAAAACTCGGTGTATAAATCATCTACAAAAGACGCCAATGTTGCGAAAATCCCCTAATTATCCCCCACCACAAACTCCCCTCGAATTGCTCCACAAGCACTGCCGCGCCGCCGGCGCTGGCTCGAGGTCCCAGTTTTCTTCACGCCTACGACCCAAAATCACCCACGGCCAGCCTCACATGCAGTCTCCACCGGGACAGAAACGTTGTGCGCGACCTTCGCCAAATTTTGGTTCAGCATATTCCATGCCTCTTTTCTTGGATGCCACAAATTTTGTATATAGAACTATGTCGACTAAAGAAAATCATGACATCCTTTTTTGAACCAAAGAACATACCACGCAGTATATCTTGGGCCAGCAATAGCTAGATGTTCAAAGCTAGACCTACTAAGAAATGTTGTTGAATGGGATCAGTTCAGTTACACCTAATCATCATCAAAACGAATACCGTGACATGATGACATTAAGCACATAATTCTTGCATAGCATTCTACGTCAAGGTGGTGCTACATATGCGGATATGCCGACTTTGAACTGATATCTTTGCATCTATACCTGAAGTCAATCCATAAGACTCCAACATGATGACATCGGCTGCTATCATGATAAATCTTGTGCAATACCACGAAATAAAACAATATCAATAACGATTTAGTCATTAGCAACTATGATATAGAGATTCCACAAAGCTGATAAGCAAAAGAACATGGTGAGGTTTAAAGAACTGAGTATACCTTGGCCTAGGAATGTTGGTACTGTAGAAAGGGTTAGTATACTTGCATGGATTTCTGTCCAGGGTGCTCTACTATGATGTACTACAAAATCGCTGAATCAGTTGCCGGCATAATTCTCTGCATAGGTAAAAATTATCTTAGCTATACACCCTTATATCAGCAAACAAAATTATAGGAGAAGTCAATCTACACAGTAATCTATCTCAAATTAACACAAATAGCTCATTCACTGGTTTGAGGACCAAGCAAATCCCACCTATGGATATAGACCTTCTAAATGACGCGAGAAGGGTAAAATCGATTCTGATTTGCGCATTTATTTCAGACATGATATCAACAGACCATAGAATCATACTATTAAGAAAACATGACATATTGATCAAAGTTAAGATGATTACAAACAAAGTAAGAACTAATATGTCTATAAAATCAAAATACGCTCTCTTAGGCAGACTGAGTTGCTAAGTTTGGTGTTAGCACAATATCGTTTTGTTCCGCAATCTAAAGAGAGATCACCAACATAGAAGTTCCTTCAGAAAAAATCATTATCGTGTTTCTGCTCTAAAAAAAAAATCACCATCCCGTTACCCGTGAAGTATATAATTTCTTTTTCAGAAATTTAAAATAACCAATGTGTAATAGAGTGTAATAATGAGATGCGTGTCATCCTCAGTTGTAGAAAAGAATAGATTAATATTAATCATCAGCATCTCAACCGGAAATGCTTCAAATTAGAGCCACAAAGAGGAAGGCCACCTGCTCTAGTTCCTAATGCACGAGTAGCATTGGTGATGGAAAATCCTCAGCACAGAAGCAACATGCGGAGAAGAAATGCCTCCTTCTTAATAGCAAGTAGCATTGGTGATGGAAAAATCTCAGCGCAAAAGCAACATGCGGAGAAGAAATGCCTCCTTCTTAATAGCAAAGCGCACCATTTTAGGGATCTTGGAAAAAATGGAGGGAAGAACGTACCCAGCGCCAGAAGTTTGAGCGTAGGGAGGGAGGCCGGCCTTCGCTCCGCCGTTGCCGGTCTAAGCGGAGGGGAGGGCAGCGGCCTTGGCTCCTCCTCTACCCCTGCGGAGCTCAGGAAGGAGCAGGCGGCGTCGAGGGCGAACTCGAGTGCGCGGAACTCGAAGGGGAGCTCGTCGCCGTCGGCGCGCTGGAGGAGGCGGCGCTACAGCTCGACGGCGTACTGGAAGACGTAGCTGTCGACGGAGTTGAGGAGGAGCACCTCGGCGGCGGGTTGATGACGCATCGGATCTGCTCGAGGTTGACGACGATGGCGCGCTCCTTGCCGAGGATCGTGCACGGGTAGACGAAGAGCGGGTCGAGGAGACGGAGGTCGCGGGCGGGGAGCTCGCAGCGGCGCATCATGGTGGCCTTGACGTGGTCACCGGATCCGCCGGCGGCGACCGATTCGGTGGCGGCGCACGTGGAGCACGGCGACGCCGATTCCGGCATCCCTCGGGCGTCCCGGCTCGCGTTCGCCGGCGAGGTTGAAGAGGGCGCGGCGGCGGAGCTCGACGTGTCCGGCGATCTGACCGGGGAGGGGCGGAGCGGCGGGGGCGCGTGTCGGCGGCGGCGCGGCGGTCGGGCGTCGCGTGAGAGAGAGAGAGGGAGGGAGGGGAGCTCTGCGAGATTTTTACAGAAAAATCTGCGTGTTTTTTGGAAATTGCAATTATGTCCCTCGCCTCGCGTTTACGTGGACCGCGGGTTTGATTTTCGTTTCTGGAGGGCCTTTTCACAAAAACGTCATCGACGCCTCGCGCGGGCCGTTGGATCGATGACGGACGGCCGGGATTGCAGCACTGTAATACTGTAGCATGCTACAGTACTTACTGTAGCTAGCTACAGTACCCGAGCGCTCTCAGGGCTCGAAAGGTTCCGTCTTTAAATATATAGATAGATAACACATCTCAAGCTATGAACTCTCATGTGTGAAGAGAGGTGGTTTGTTACATGAAATTGTCCAAAACCTCACCAAACCTTCATTTTGGAGTGACTAAGAAGGATCCAGGATTACTTTTACATTTTCATGTTTCAAACTTGTTTAAATGTTGGTCAAATTTAGGTTTGACCGAATTTGAAATATTCAAAAAACATAAAAAAAAATGCAAATCCAGTGCACATGGTCTTATTTAGTCATGTATTAACATCTCCAACTGACAAACAAGGTCTAGACACATATTAAACAGGAAATGATTCAATATGGTGTGAAATCAAACATCTCAAAATTGGTCAACTAAAGTAAAACAACTTTTAAACAAGTTTTGAGTTAAAAATTTGTCTAGTACACTATATTAGTGCAATATATGTTAACCCTAGAGTTTGAGATCATTTGGAGAAGGTCGAAAAAATGACAGGATTAGAAATGGGGCTGTTTGGGCTACCTTTGGGGCTCATTTATAGCTCATTTTGGAGAACCGATGTGAAAAATGACAGGATTAGAAATGGGGATGACCAAGTTAGATCAACCTACTACATAATAGTATAAAATCATTACAACATCCAAGTCTAGCACAAATAATATGTACATTTAAATTTTGGTTCAAAGTTGAATTCAAATATTCAAAGTTCAGTCAAACTATATAAAAATTTCAAAAATTCAAAAGAATTTTTCCAAGTGTAATATTTTAATGGATGGGACAACTCACTATTATAGAAATTCTATAATAATGAGATGCCTGACCCACAAAGCTACTGGACTAGGACATATAATGTGCAACACCTAAATTGCGAGCAAGGGGACTCGAACTTAGGTGGGCAAAGGGAGCATCAACCCTTTGCCACTAGGCTTTGCCTCTGTTTGCGAAAAATCTACCACCATTAGAAGGTTAATATTTTCAAATGAAATCCTCCTCATTGCAACATCCAAGCCTAGCACAAATAACATTTATATTTGAATTGTAGTTTTTGAATTAAAAAATTAGTATAAAATCATTGCAACATCCATGCCTAGGCTATGCCTCTGTTTGCGAAAAATCTACCACCATTTGGAGGTAATAGTTACAAATGTTTACATTTTGGTAACACTAGCAACACTAGCAATATTTAAATTTTGGTAAGTTAAATAAAAAATTAAAGCATTTTGTCTATAGATGAAATAAGCCTCTACCTAGTTGACAACGTTTCAACTCTTTCAACTCGTTTTCAATCCGACGGCGTGCGAATGCCACAATCGGGCGTGCCCAGAGCGCGCTCCCAAAGGTGTTCGACAGTGTGCATGCCACAATCTGACGGCGTGCGAATGCCACAAAGAACACTAAAATAAGGAAACACAATAATTTACATTTTATTTACAAGGTTTTACCCACAAAAACTAGGTTTCACCTACCGGAACGTGCCACGGCACGTCCAGAGCACGTCCAGGGCACGTCCACAGCACGCCTCCAAGGTGTTCGATGTACTGCTTACATTGCCATTTCGCAAAAGAACTACCACCACACGCTCCCAGCGCTGGGCAAACACTGCCTGAAATGGTTTCAGGCACCTAACAAAATTGACTAGACTAATTTTACAGAATGCAGCACAATCTTCCCTCCGCCATGGCTCTGCAGCACAATCTTCCCTCCGCCATGGCTCTGCAGCACAATCTTCTAGCTAGACTTCATCTCGCAGAGGATTTCGGAGCAGACCAATCTGTCCGCCGCCATCCCGGCAACTAGGCTGAAAGCCTCTAGGCTCAACGCGGCATCGAAGTCCAGGATCGGGGTTGAGCGTGCTGAACTGCTGCTCGATGAGCTCCCGCCCGAGCTGCTCTCGTCGCCCGCAGCACCGCCCGAGCTGCTCTCGTCGCTCGTAGCAATTTTGCGCATCGACGCAAACCTCTGCCTCGTCATGGGCGGCGAATCACCGCCGAGCGGAAAACCCTTGCAGCCGTAGTAGCCGTGACGCTTCCACGCCTGCTTCAGTACCTGCTGGACTGAAATCCGGTAGGGTCGCTTGCTGGAATCCCTCGCCGCTGCACGAGATACAAATCGGGCCGTCGGTCGCCTCTACGACCGTGTACCCGCACCACCCCATCCTCCATCCTCCCTGGCCGCTCACTCCATGCACCAGCTTGCCGCCAGCTTGCTCGACTCCGGGTGCTGCCGCTGGACTTGCGCGGCCGCTCTTCCCTCCGCCGCTGGACTCGCCGCCAGCTTGCTCGACTCCATTGTCGGCGCTCCAGTCGCCCGCCCCCCTTGCGCAGCTCGACTCGCCCGCTCCATTGCCGCAGCTCGAATCGCCCGCTTCTTTGCCACAGCTCGAGTCGCCTGCACCATTGCCGCCGCTTGACTCGCCGTCGCCAGGGGGCTAATAGCCAACCCGGAGGAAACCGAGACGACGGGACAGAGGAGTGAGCTACGTGGGACGCCGGCGCGTGGCAGAGACGATCCCCCCACGAACAGAGGCCGGTTTCGCTGACGCATGGGTCCCACTCGAGAAAAACTACTCCACGTACCGGTCAAACCTGGGTTATAGCGTGGGGAACATGACTTGACGACCATGTCGCCGCGAGCAATTACTGCTCGAAAAGATGCCGCATGTGAGCTATTACGAGCAACTATGTCGCTGCATGTCCAATTCTTCAGAAAAGCGTCGCACCTGAGCTATTCGCCCGTTCTCCTCCACTAGCCAGCCGGTTAGCTAGCCAATGTCGACGCAGTCGGCGCCCACATTGACACTGGACTGACATGCATGCATCTCCCTACAAGGTTGTTGTGCGATGCGATTGGACGGGTCGTTGCGTCGGTTGCCTTTGTCGGATGATGAGATAGATGCGTGAGTCGGTCTGCTGCTGGTGTTGGAGAGATCATGAGGCTGCGCTGGGTCAGGTGGACTACTTGCAACGCCTGAGTGCATGTCTGATGCGAAAGTAGCAGCAGCTGGTCTGATGGAATGTATGTGTGGTTTTGTCAGATCAACTTGATCTGAAGAATTACCTGCCTGCATGCGTCTCGAGGATAAATAGATTCATGGGTGGTGATGGTGGAGGAACGAAACGGTTTATCTAGCTAGAGCGCTGTTCAAGGCGCAACTGCGAAAGGCCGAAAGTGGTGAAGACGTTCCTATCGAACCAAATATATATGGAGTATTTCTTTGTGTTGAGAAACGAGAAAGAGCACTGTCTTCAGATAAAAGGAACGAACTAGACCGTAGCTCACTTTAAGGTCTCTGTGGTGGAACCAATTCACTCGGGTTCAAATTCTAAACTTGGAATGAATGCTTGCATTTATCTGGATTTATTCCAGGATTTCACCGGTAATATTATTTTAGTCCTAGATGATGTAGTGCCCGTCAACAACGATACGCCCGCGTTGATTTGTCTTGAGTACTTGCATGCTAAGTCGGTGTTATACGAATTCCTTCATTAAAAACTCGTCAAGGGAAAAAATAGTACAATCATTCCGTGGTACGTGAAGTTTTCCTCTTTGAATTATGCAGTTTTCTAGCCCTTTGTTCCTAATTTGGATTTGCACGAGACTTAAGTATGCTATGCCATTATGTCATCTCTTAGATGACGGTTGGTGCTTTTCGTCACCCTCCGCCTCGCTCCAAACCCCATGGTCACGATGGAGAGGAGAAAGGGGCAGGGCCGATCTAGATCTTGGTACGAGATACATGGCACCTAGCGCCTGTTGGCAGAGATCTTCAGTATGGTTTAGCTTCGTTCCCCGGCAACGGCGTCAGTAATTCACTTGATGGCTACGTTGGCGTCAGAAATTCGCGTATGTCGAACATTAAAAATTTCACCCCAGAGGAAGGTGATGATGTAGCACAACAACAAATTTTCCTCAGTAAGAACCAAGATTTATCGAACCAGAAGGAGTGTGTATGTTCACAGAGTTTGGTGTAGGACCTACACACAACACACAAAATAACCTTCCTCCCAACGTTAAGGAAGGGTCCGGTATCAAAATTGAAAAAGGGGTCCGTTCAGGTCGTTTTTGTGTCAGGTGAATATATAGGCGAATTAAGGGGTGGCTCGAGGCGGTCCCCGAGGTGGCTACGCGGGTGGGGCCTACATGCCAGCCTCAGGCCGCGGCCCCATGCAGCGTGGGACCTTCGTGGCGTGCCTCGTCCCCTCCTTTTGGCTCCTGGTCCCCACCTGATAAGTTGAGTTTTCTAAAATTTCCCGGGATTTTTCCGATGACTTTTTGTTAAATGATTTTCTAAAACTCAAAAACTGCAGAAAACAACAACTAGCACTTGACATTGGGTTAATAGGTTAGTTCTAGAAAATGTTGCAAAATGATATAAAATTATGATATAAACATGTAACAATGATACTAAACTAGCAATAAACAATGAAAAATTATAGATACATCAGGAACGTATCGGCGCCACCCATCAAGGCTGCCGGCGATGAGTTAGAGAGATCCCCGGCCGGGGAACATAGAGGAGAGTGCAAGGAGAGCCTCACACGGAGAAGTCGCTGTTGGGGCAAAGTCGATATCTTTCTTTATTTCTGTTACTCTGGACATGGAAGAAACGATTGGGTAGGTCTTTTTTCGATCAATGCATATGAACTAACGGATGGGTAGTTTGGTCCACGATAAAAATATTAACGGCAGAGTGTAACGGGATGGATGATCATGTCATATTAGGGAAGAAACTTTGATCAAGTGACAAATGAGGAAGAACGTTTTAGGGTCAAATAGGAAAGCTGGGAAGGGGCGCCGCTTGACGGCGGTCGCCCAATGCTAGGCTGAGAAATTGTCATTTTCTGCACCGTCCGATCAAAATCCATGAGAGCCGTAGCGTATCGCCCCTCATATCTAGGAAATAAAACCTCAGTACCAAGCTTCTCCACTTAAAACAAAAGGGTATATCGATTTGGTCCTGGCTTTTTAGATACTTAGAGCAAATATGTCACCGTGATTCACCCCTATTATTATAAAATAAAAAACTGAGTATTGCAACTAAATTCCTCATCCCACATATATAAAATATAATATTCCAGCAAATCGTTGTAACATTTAAAAAAACTAATGTTATAAAAAATTGGTTTAAACAATAATATTTTTTGTTAAGATTGACTTGGAACAAAAATCACCAACAATTTCAACAAAATCAGAAATAAACCCAAGAACAAGCCATGTGTTTGCATCAATGAAAAAGTGGTCAAACAACATTTTGTTCAGATTTCTTTGCAACTAAAATCACCAACTATTACAAAAAAAAAAAGACGACAACGAATGTGTTTCCAGCATTTTGAGAAGAATTGCGTAGTGCTAGATGTGGTACTGCCACTGTTGTTTACGGTAACTCCAACAACTAATCGAGCACAAGTAGCTAGCTGAAGACGTCCCCTAAATTAATTCTCCATCAGACTAATTTGCACCGGAAGGATCCACCAGAGATGGTTGAAAACTAAAGTGCGTATTCTTAACTAGGAGGCTTTGATGTGTTACTTACACACCGTTGCAAGAACTACTCCAAAGTACGGATTACTCTATGCAAACGCGATCAAGACTCGTCTTCAGCCTAATAATAAAGGTGAGCTGCGAGCGCGCGTCAGTACGTGCTGTTAAACTACAGATCCGGATCGAGATTCCACTATTTTACAGTAGTATTTTTGCACCACTGCAGTACCACCAAGCACATACGCATTCTCCTCCGGTGACGATACCAAATTCAACTCAAGATAGAGATAACTAATGTACAGCCTACAGCTAGCACTTCTCCTTTGAAGCAGTTTTGAACAGAAAATTTAAGTTCGAAAAGTGCCCGGCGAGGTGATCGGACCCCGCGCCGGCCGGCCTGCAAAGAACCCCTCCCGTAGTGCCATGGAAAAGCTAGCCTCGCCTTTCCGGCCGGCGTCCTCCTCCACCAGACGACGACGCACCTCGCCGTGCCCGGTTAGCCACATTGGTCTTTGGCGGCCTATTCAACCGGACGGGCAGGCGGTCTAGGCAGACGAGACAAATGGCGCGAATGGCTTACAGGTGGGGCCTTCTTGTCATTCTTCATGATCAGTAACGTGCGAGGAAGTTGACGAATCACACGGGGGAGTCGTCGTGTCCGCTTCCATTGACGACGGTGCCCGCCGGTTTGGCGCCGGCGGCGAGGAGGCCGGTCCGGCAGAGCGGGCAGCTGGGTTGGGAGCGGAGCCAGGCGTCGACGCAGTCCGGGTGGAAACGGTGGCCGCACGGAGGCAGCGCCTTCACCTTGTCCCCGGCCACCAGCGCGGTGATGCAGATGGAGCACACGTACTCCCGCTCGTCCACGCCACTGTCGCCCTTCTCTCTGGCGGAAGGCGGGCTGTAGAGCGTGACTGGCAGCCCGTTGATGGCGTCGGCGTCGAGGCCGGGGGGCATGGTCGACGACGCCGTCGCGGCAGCCGACGAGGAGGAGGAGGCCTCGCGGTCGCGGCGGCGGCGGCACGCCCAGCGGAGGTAGAGGCAGACGGCGACGAAGGCGACGACGAGGGCGAGCAGGCCGGCCAGCAGCGGCACGGCGCGGCCGTGCAGCGCGAAGTTGCTGTCGTCCACGTCGCCGTACCGCACCCTCATCACCTGGTTCGTCGTCCCCGCCGCGGTCTCCTGCGCCGCCATGGATCCGATGGCTTCTTCGATCTTCTTCTCCCGGCCTGCCGGATCCGCTTCCTCTTCGGCACGCGCGCGCGCAAGCCTCGGAGCTTAGACTTGGACTTGGACTCGATCAGCTTGGGTAGCGGCCAGTAGGCCACGGTGTTATGCCCTTCCCTTCGTTTCTGCGAGTAGCTAGCTAGCTGGGGGCCGGGCGCATTTTTTATACTTCTGCCGCCGTGTATTTGTAGACTTGTTCGTGGACCTGGCCGCCGGCCGGCCGGCCGGGTTCCCATCACAGTGTCACGATCCACGGAGAATGCATGACTTGTAGCTGCGCACGCACAGTTTTGGTTTGGGTTTTGACCAGCACTGCACCTACATTGACTCAAGAGTCAAGACACCGCTACGAAAAATTCCTATGGATATAATTAAGTACCTTCTTTGATTCGTATGAATTTCTGAACACAGAAACAGGAAATATATACGATTGAAGTCACATGTCTACATGAATCCTATATTATTAGTATGAGCGTTTGATGCCACACGAAAAACAAAGGAAATGTAAAGAAAATTTGTAGCGAATGCTAAATTGGATATAGTATAAATGACTCCTATATAATCCAATCATACGGAGTACAAATCAAACGGCCAGCATAGATTTTTTTTAAGGGATTCTCATCCTCCAAAAATCCTATGAAATTCTTTTAAATCAATGGAGCCCTAAGTATATACATTCGGCTAGCTCCGACGGTGACGGAGGACGACAGTACCGCAGCTTGTCTTTCTACCATTCACCTACGAAAGGTGATAAGCTAGTACTCACTCCGATCTGATTTGATTGTCGCGAGGCGTATACGAAGTTGTACTGTCATTATCATAGGCTACCTTCCACGTTAATCATTCCTGACCGGAGGGAAGGGAGTAGTATGCTGGTTTAGACCGATCGAATAAGAGTACACGAAAGTTATACTACTTCAGCGACTTAATGGCATGTTTATACTACTGTTTTTCTTTTTTGACGAAATGCAGCGATCACCGGAGGCATTTTTACTACTGTCCATGCATCACGCACTAACGTAACGTGCGCGCCTAACCTACATACTCCGTACACAACATATAAGCGACTAAGCGTGTGCATATATATACGTGCACATTTCTGGCAAATTTCGACGATGGAAACGACGCGGACTACCCCCAATTAGCCAAAGCTGTACGGTAGGGCGATTTATCATCCCACGTACACACGAGCACTGCCGTCTGCCGATCATATATAGCACCGGACCGGAGACGGCAAACTTTACGACGCAGAGCACGTAAACTGCTCACTTCCCCTCCACTCTCTTCTCAGCACTACACATGTTTGTCTGCTCCTCAACACACGCAGAACAAACTAAGGTGCGACGTTACGTACAATCTGTTATTTCCCTTAGGATCATCTAGGGTAGATCTTAACCGGTAGAATCTTTAGGAACGATTTAACTCATGTTCGGGAGAGGGGAAACAGAGAAGATGGGGAGGAAGAGGGATACCTTCGCTTTGACTCGTGGAGCCCATGGTGCCTTCCATGGTGGAGGACGGCGGTGGTGGCAGCGAGTGGGCAGTGGAGGTGGTGCTTCCCGCACTTCTGCATTAACCCTAGATCGGTAGGGGGTGTCGGTGGGATGCCTGGCGCACAGTGAACCTCTCATACTAAGCGCCGCCGGCCCCCACCTCTTTATATATACGCAGCGTGACAGGGGCCCACCAACCACAGTTGGGTTGGGCGCCCCCGATCAGGGCGCTGATCATGGGTGTGGGTGAGCCGTTGGGCCCACGCCGCTGGAGATCAACCTAACATTCTCCCCCTTGATCTCAGCTTTTACTTTTACCTTTTATTTTACTCGTTTCATCACATATCGATACATAGAGCATGTTTCATCGTCTCAGCTCAATTGCCGATAGAATTAGACAGCTACAATTTACATCTTTGTTTTGAAATAGATTCTTTGATCTTTTGTGCCTCTTTATTGTCTGGAAATCATATAGACTATACCATAAACCCATGTCGACTATGTGTTCTCCAAAACACACTGGGCGGTAAGCCTTTAATTAGCAGATCTGCAAACACTTGTGTGTTTCTTTTATCTGTTCCTCTTATGCTCCAAGCATTTCAACATAATTCCGGACTTTCTCCTTTACAACGTATAACTCTGTGTCAATGTGTTTAGCACCACACTTGACTCATTGTCTTAGGAGTGAATTACTTAATGGTTATTGTTGTTGTCAACCATTATCAATTCCGGGTACAGGTTTCCTTAACCATTTTGCCTGTCCCTCAGCCTCATATGATGCTATAACATGTCTTTACATCACACTGATGTCAATCTTTTAATTCTTTGGAGCATTTCCACACAAAAACTCCAAATGTGAAATTTAGCGACAATTGTGGATTTCGCTATACATTTCACAAATTCTTTCTTTGCACTCACAACCTTTTGAGAGCACTCTTATAGATCTATCTTTGTATTCACAACCTTTTGAGAGTTTTCTTTTAGCATGAGGCCGATATCTTTGATTCCATTCCAGTGATCTATATCTGGATTGGACATTGCCAAAACAACCCGGATACGTGAATTGTCAGGGTAATATTGAGTTTCCAACAGCTGAAGCATATGGTACCATATCCATTTGATCCGTTCTATGTTATCTCTTGGAACACTAAAGTTCCCAATTCCATTACCCTTGGCAATAAGAACAGGCGTAGGTTCTCTCGACGTGCATTCTTTAGAAACTTCCTCTCAGCATGTCCATACGATATTTCTAATACCCCTTTTCTTTCTTTTCTCAGTAAATCTCGATACTTATAACGAGAGACACTCTACCGAGAATACTCTTTTGAGGACAAGAACTTCTTTTCTCTACCGGTAGTAGATTGACATCACCACTAGCAAGTAGGATATCATCCACATACACGGGATTAGGAAATGAATTTCCCATTTTATAAGTTTGCACAAATGCGATTGTCCTCTCATTTTCTTTAACCCAAAATAACTTCTGATTCTAGAGACTTGCTCTAGTCCATAAGATCCCTTGTGTTCTTTACTTTCATCTGATGTAACTCAGATCATTATGTGCCATTAGCACTCATTATAATCTGTTTATTCTCTTAGCGCAAATCTTTTGATTTAAAATCGCTTTTTACATATTTCCTTTGGAGTCACATTGGCGTTGTAGACCCTTTATAGCCTACTGTTTTGGCTCCATTGGAAATTACTTATGAGTCCCAAACATCGTCGGGATTCACATAGTCTCTAATCATTAAGACAAGTAGACACTTGTAACAATCGATTGAGCGCTGCTTATAATTTCTGTAAATGAGGTGGGATCAACCTTCATTTAAATTTCTCTGATATAGACTTTATAGTCATCTGTTTTTCTCATATGGGGATGTTGTTGCTCTGTCATTGCCTAGAGGCAATTAATTCTGTAGTCTTCTATTGCCAAAAAGGCAATAACTCTTACAAGGACTTAAATCACAAGATCCATATTTAGTTGTTAATCTCTATTATAAAGCAACAAGCTCCCCTAGATAAAATCTATTCGAGCCTTAGGTATGTTCATACCATGCTCCCCCAGATTACTCCATTTTCTCCAAAATGGTGTATCCTTAATCCTTTTTATTTGGGTTTATTCTGTTAGCCTGTCAATCTGTCTTCTTTATGGCACTTTGAGTACCGTCCTTAGTCTCCTTTCGGAGCTGTAAAATATCCAAGAATACATCTATTTCTTTACTTTAGGGGTATCATTATTATGACCGTCGTACTCCCCAGACGATCACAATTCATCATAGATCACTTAGATGCATAATATGCATCACATTATCTGAAGTATAGGGGAGTTTATTTTGTAACATTCTCTATCTCCCCCTCGAAATGTGGCAAGAACCTTTTTGCCACAATTTCGAAACTTTGATTATCTGCTTTATTCAAAATGAAGTTATCTTTTAACATATGGGAGTACTTTTTCCTCATTCCCTTTTCAAAACTCACAAGAGTTCTTTCTCAATGGTACTTTTTGCAAGTCACACTTGCATAACATTCTTATCTTTAGGTTCATTTGTAACTTTATTCTCTTTTGACTCATTAAGTGCTTTATAACTATGATACATAAAGTGTGCGGTCGATATAAAACACATGAGTCATCACATCTTTCTCCTGTCATACAGGATTAGTCCTTTGTCAAAATTTTCTCCCGCCATGCGGGTATTTTCCCAGACTTTTCCCACCACGTGGGTATTATTATCGTCTTTTCCCATCATGCGGGTAATTAAGAGACATAGATGCCACAATTGGCTCTTTAGACTGCATATTCAATCATCAAATTCAGAAATAAATCTGAATACTCTTTTATACACATGCTTAATCCAACGTTGGTCAAATTAAGCATTCATGTTGCTCGTTTAAAAAAATTCTTCATATAGAGTACATGAAAGAAATTCGTTAAACAAAACTCTGAATGATTTATTTGTTTTCTGCATGGAGAGTACATGAAAGGCATTTGTCAAACAAGACTCTCGATGATCTATTTGTATTCTTGGATTAACATCCAATAATTCTTTTTCTTTTGCAGTCATTCTTTAGAGAGAACATACTCTCTCACTTTATGACCTTTCTTGGTCATCTTTCGGGTAACAAGTACCCATCCTTTTGCTTTCACGAATGAAAACATGAGAATCTTTGTCTGAGAAAATATTCAATAATGACAAACAATAATGAGCATAAAATTAACCCTACGTTGTTCTGGTCAAAGATATGCACATTAAAACTTTAAAACTTTCTTTTATATTCTAAATCACCGTTGGGCAGAATTAGAATGAAACATCATCTTTCTACACTAATTCTACATCACCGTTGGGCAGAAATAGAATCAATGCACAAAACTTATAAACAGTATGATGATAATGTTTCTATTGCAATAAAGAACTCTATTTAGAAAATAACATTATCATCGATTCTATTGCAGCGGAAACATGGAAAATACATATTTCTATAGTTCAAGAGCATTTCTTGATCTTTTATCTGTTCTCTGAAAATTGATCACTTTGATGCAAAATTATCAGAGATCTAGCCCTTTGACTATAGAACTCATATAATTATAGTACTGCTATCATCAACGTTGGTCAGAAAATAACAATACCATAATTAATCTGTTAAACAAGTATTTCTCTTTTTCCTCCTCTCTAATTAAATTTTCCTGTTGGTTCCAATTTAATTAGAGGAGAGTCCTTTTACTTTACAGTATAACTGTAAAATTTGACAAACATTGCACTGTTCTGGTCTGTTCTCTATACAAATTCATTAAATTTGAAAAGAGATCATCTTTTAGCAATTCTTTGACATAAAAGACTTTTCTGTCCTTTAATAAAAAATTCTCCTAGAGAATTTAGTTGAAGATCTAAACAAATTCACACTAGAATATGTATGTCTTTTCTTTTGATCTCTAAACATTTTTTTAGTGAAAATCTTTAACAGAATCATAAACATTGCAATAATCACTTTAACATGCTCCTCTTAAATTTTAATTCTCACTTTTAATTCTTTTGACCTTTTAAATTTAAAAAGAGCACATTTCTCTATTTGCAGCGGAAAAACATGAAATAAAATTCCATGAACTTTATACTCTACAGAAGCATTTCTTTTACTTTTCTATTCTCTAGACAAAAATTTCGTTGGATAATTTCTGAATAGAAAAAACTAGATGAAATTTGCCCAAAAAATTAGACAAAAAACAAACTAAACATGCTTCTGAAAAAAAAAACAGAAACAGAAACTGTTCTGTGCGGCCCACGGCCTGTTGAGCGGCCGGTTTTTATCTGCCGCCCGAGGCGACGCGGAAACGGCCCACGGCCCAGTCTCGCGCGCGCCCGCAGCTGCGGCCTCCTCGACTTTCGGCCCAAAGGCCCGGGGCGAGCTAGGGTTTTCATCTGGCCGTCCGTCAAGATCGGACGGTCCACCGTTCTTTTCGCTTGAACAAAACCGGGGCTGGCCGCCACCGATAGAAAACCCTAGCGCCATTTCTTTCTTTCGCCCCATCTCTGTCCCGCGCGGCGCGGTGGCGTTCAACGTCGGCCGCCGGCCACTGGTCACCCTTTCCCCTCCTTTCTTTCCTCCAACTCCGGCCGCCTGCTTGCAAGAGAGAGAGAGACGCTGCCGCACCCCCTCTGACCCCCTGCGGCCGATGGAGATGTGGTGGCGGTGCCTCCGCTGGCCCCCTTGCCGGCGTGCGCTAGCTTCCGAAGGAGCTCGCGCCGCTGTCAAGTGGCACAGCGGCGGTGCCCTTTGCCCCAAAGGGTGTTGTTTCTTTTGGCATCGATCCAAACATGGTAAGGGAAAAAATAATTGATCTAGAAAATTTTAATTTATCTAGATCCAAACATGGTAAGGGTTCTGTTTCTATTTCTTCTTCTTTTACTTTAATCGATCTAGTAATTTTGGATCGATCTAGAAAAAATTAAATCTCGAATTAGCTTTTCTTTTCTGTCTACACGAGTACCAATGTTATTTCCCTTAGGATCATCTAGGGTAGATCTTAACCGGTAGAACCTTTAGGAACGATTTAACTCGTGTTCGGGAGAGGGGAAACAGAGAAGATGGGGAGGAAGAGGGATACCTTCGCTTTGACTCGTGGAGCCCGTGGTGCCTTCCATGGTGGAGGACGGCGGCGGTGGCAGCGAGTGGGCAGTGGAGGTGGTGCTTCCCGTCACTTCTGCGTTAACCCTAGATCGGTAGGGGGTGTCGGTGGGATGCCTGGCACACGGTGAACCTCATACTGAGCGCCGACGGCCCCCACCTCTTTATATATACGCAGCGTGACAGGGGCCCACCAACCACAGTTGGGTTGGGCGCCCCCGATCAGGGCGCTGATCATGGGTGCGGGTGAGCCGTTGGGCCCACGCCGCTGGAGATCAACCTAACACAATCCACCCCCTCTCTTTGGGCCAAACTATACATACAGGCACGCTAGCTCCCTGTGCTGTGAGCTCTTTGAGATAAGTCTGAGATAAAAAAAAAAAAAGATAGAGCTAGCACCCTTACGTGGACCCCGACCGACTTGAGTAGTAGTGCAGTCGATCATACATATCACAAGCCATACATATCATCTCATCTTTTTCCAATCCGATCACTTGTTTGCTTGCTAGTAATTTATTAACCCACAACAGAGAGACAGGTACGGACGACACGGCAATTTCTTGACCGAGCTAGTTAGCTAGTAGCTGAAAAGGGAAGGATCAAAAGCCGAATACCGTGTGCCTAATATCTCGAGCCATCATCATCATCACCATTCTGAAAATATCCTACTCCCTCCGTTGATTCTCAAATAGATGTATTTGGAGGTAAAATACATCTAGATACATCTACTTGTAACTCATCTAAAATAGAACGGAAGGAGTACTAGTCAGGAAGAAAGATCGAGAGACGCTAGTGTAATTAAGTAGCTGTGTTATCTCTGCATTTCGTGCTTCTGTCGTCAGCTCATGGACGAGCAGTGAAGTGCAGTGCATTGCTGAACAAACTGCTCACCGATCGATCGAGCTACTGCATAGCTCTCGACGTCTAGCTCAAGGCCGGGCGGTCGACCGTCGTGCGCGGGAAAGGCGCATACATATCAGCTGCATGCATCTGGACGGAGTGCGGCCTAGCTAGCTATAGCAGTGGGGGGCGAAAGCGGCGGCGGTCCGGCCAGCCGGGCAAAACCACCATAGCTTCGCCAGCATCTTTTTCCAATCCGATCACTTGCTTGCTATAATAATTTATTAACGCACAACAGAGAGACACGTACGGACGACAGAGCAATTTGTACTTAAGATAGTTAGCTAGTAGCTGAAAAGGGAAGGATCAAAAGCCAAAAACCGCGTGCCTAATCTCTCGAGCCATCATCATCACCATTCTGAAAATATCCTACTAGTCAGGACTCAGGAAGAAAAAGATCGAGACGCTATCACGCTAGTGTAAGTAGCTGTGGTATCTCTGCATTTCGTGCTTTCTGTCGTCAGCTCATGGACGAGCAGTGAAGTGCAGTGCATTGCTGAATGTACTGCTCACCGATCGATCGAGCTACTGCATAGCTCTCGACGTCTAGCTCAAGGCCGGGCGGTCTACCGTCGTGCGCGGGAAAGGCGCATACATATCAGCTGCATGCATCTGGACGCAGTGCGGCCTAGCTAGCTAGCAGTGGGGGCGAAAGCGGCGGCGGTCCGGCCAGCCGGGCAAAACCACCATAGCTTCGCCAGCATCGCACTATCGGCCGGCTAGGGTTTCCTCCTCCTCTACGCACAGTTTCCATCATGGCCGCGCCTAATCGATCGGTCTACTTGCTGTTCCGTTCGTGCGTGCAACGGCGGCGGCGCAAGTAGCATCTAGCTAAAGTATCTTCTGCCTCTGCTCCAGTTCTCCTCCTCCACTAGCCTGCAGCCGGTTAGCTAGCCAATGTCGACGCACATTGACACTGGACTGACATACATGCATCTCCGTACAAGGTTTTTTGTGCGATGCGATGCGATTGGACGGCGCTAGTTCCTCTTGTCGGATGATGAGATCGATGCGTGAGTCGGTCTGTTGCTGGTGTTGGAGATCATGACTTCATGAATCATGAGGTGGGTGTATATGGAGATGATGGCGTGAGGCCGCTGGCCAGGTGGACTACTTGCAAGTTGCAGACAGTGAGTGCATGTCTGATGCGAAAGTAGTAGAAGTAGCTGGGTTCGTGTGACCACTGTGCATAATGGAATGGGTGGTTTTGTCAGATCAACTTGATCTGACGAATTACCTGCCTGCACGGCTGCACCTAGAGGATATATGGGATTCATGGGTGGGGATTCAGGACGAAACGGAACGGTTTATCTACCGCTCTTCAAGCGCAAGTGCGAAAGGCCGAAAGCGGTAAAGACGTTCCTGTTGAACCAAGTCTTTCTTTGTGTTGAGAAACGAGGAAGCAGAGCACCGTCTTCAGTTAGAAGAAGCCAAGTAGATCGTAGCTCACTTGGTGGAACCAATCTACTCAGATTCAAATCTTAAACTTGGCATAAGTGTTTGCATTTAACTGGTTTTATTCTCAGATTTAACCGATGCTATTATTTTAGTCGTAGGTGATGTGCCCGTCAACAACGACGGGCATGTGGTGAATTCTCTTGAGTACTTGCATACTAAGCATGTATTGCACGAATTGTCTCATTAAAAACTTGTCAAGGCCTCAAGGGGAAAAAGAGTACAATCACTCTATGGTACTCCGTATGTGAAGTTTTTCTCTCTGAATTATGCATTTCCCTAAGCCCTTTCCTTCTATTTTAGATTTTTCACGGGACTTAGGTATGTCATACCAATCTTTATTTGTGCAAAACAACCTACGTCATCTCTTAGATGACTGTTGGTACTTGTTGGGCATCAGTATCATGATATCTTGATAGTGGCCGGGGTTACCCCCTTTTCGAAAAAACAAAACATGATATCTTGATGTAATCACTCAATTCTTCAGATTTATTTGTATTCGGGAATATTCTTTATAGTGCAATTTCTAAGCCTCCTCAACAAGCGGCTCAACACTTCAAGTAATATTTATCTCAAGGGATTTGTTGTTGCGTGTGCCCTTGTATTTTGAATTGCAACGATATGAGTGTGTTTCTTAAAGCAAGTGTGCTAGTGTTTAACCCCTTATTACTCTAGAGTAATAATTTATGTTTGAAAAATCAATTAATAGTGTATACTCTTGATTTTCTTCTTTGAAGTTTGATCTGAATTATAATCCCAACTTTCTATGCTATTATATGATTGATTTTTTTTAATCTTTGCCTTTAAAACTCTTTCCAAATAGATTGATAGATAGATACCATGCATGGAATGTTCGTTTATAGTCCTAATGTGGAGGAGTCATCATGTGTACCGAAGCTTACAACTTACAACTCGGTCTTATCCTTAAACCAATGGTTGTAGATTGTATATGTGCTTCATAAGCTAGTGGCCAAATCAAATAATTGGTTGGTTCATCCTTTTTCTATTTTGTGTTCAACTATTTCTAATTTGTATTGCCAATGTGAACGCCATATTATTTAAAGTTTATTTTTCTTCGGGATGAATGGCGATGTTTTTCAGTTTTTAGTCTATCAACAAATTTACAAAAGCTTCTTGTTAGTTTTGATGATGCTATGACAGCTAATGATGTTATCAGTATGTTAATTTGCTATTTCCATGGAAAGCGGCAATGACCCAATCTGTTTTCTCGCACAAGGGTCTTCATCAATATTGCGTAGTGTGGCAGGTTCTTCGTACCGACTTGTCTGGTTCTTTTTCATAGGCTAGTTTGGTTTTCTCCTAGTAGTGGAGTTTTTTTTTCCTATATACCGCAAAGACTGTTGTGTGATTACAGGGTCGGGTGTAATTGATATCTTTTGGATATTAATATATTTCCTTTTAAAAACCCGTAAACTTTAATCAGGGCCAGTTGATTTTCAGAATATTATGCCATCACATCAGTACAAGTTTATTTCTAGTCAAAGAAAATATCACTAACCTCTGTAATTAGATAATAAATAATACTTTTCAAACATTATTGTCGCTAGCATGGAGGGAGTAGCAGTCATATAATGTCGAATACCAAATACACCAAACGTCTCAGTCCTGATATATAATAGTGAATACTTCAGTTAGTTAAGACAAGGCTGGAGCAGAAACTGGTATGTAGCTTATGTGAGTCAAATTGATATTATCGAATTTAATTTAATATAAATTTTATATTATCACATAAACCACATATACTGAACTTTTTTTTTGTCAGATCTTGTCTCAACTAATCAAGAGATCCTTCATGTATATCCGAACAAAGGAGTAGTGTACAAATTATTATCGCCCCTGCAGAGGGGCTGGTCCCATCATGCCAAAGTACTGCGTGTAAATTAACCTCATGATGTACATGCCATATATCATCCCGATAATAAGAGGACAGGGGAGGGCACTCAAGAACATGAAATTCCAAGATAGGCCATACTCGCCAAAGGCGGAAGTGACGACGTCAAAATACACAGCCAGCGCGATCATGCAGATTAAGGACTACAAAACAGAAACAGCAAGAATTACAAAAAAATAAATAGAGACCATGCAGAAGTTTGATAACTCACTTCTCAATTGGATGGAGATAAAACAAATACTAGGCAAAGAACATGTAGCATTTGTAATTAAGCTGGTTATACAAGGCCAAATTGGCAATGAGAAACATGAAAATGACGGAAAAAAAATCTTTAGTTTGAGTTCTTTTGAATAGCTAACAAGTCAATTTGAGAATGTATACTGCCTTCGTAGAAGACGTACGTGAAAGATAAAGTAGCCGATCAATGCGTATACGGAAATTACTCAAGTTATTATATGTCCATGTTATTAACGGAGAAATCAACTACTGACACACAGAAAGCATGGTTGCATATTTTATAGAATCGATGGAAGATATAAAGCAGCCAATCAGAACCTTACAAATAAATAAATAAATAAAAAGAGAGACTCCTAGATCTTACAATGATGAAGTTGGTTAGAAAAACCATCCGATAGCTGTAGTTGGGGTTCCAGTTGACATGACCATTCGTCCCCGTGTGGGATTGCATCTCTTTCTACCTCCCTCGAGCCCTGGACTGCAGTACGGCGCCGCCAATTTCTTTTCGTAGCACGAAGCAAAAACCTAGGAAAGAGGATAAAACGTTGAGAACAACCAAGTTCCCCATATTTATGAGAACAATCCCAGCATTAGATTCAACTGTTGGGCCAGCACAGCACGGGCTAGCCCGTCAGCAGGTCGGCCCGTTGTTCTACGGGGAGGAATGCGTGCTCGGAGCACGGGTTAGCTTGCCAGCATTGCTGCCTGGTGGCCAGCCCAGGTAGAGCTCTATTTTTCATCTTGGTTTTTTCTTTTGCCTGTTTTCTTTTTCGTTTTTCTTTCTTATTTTCGTTTTCTTATTTATATTTTTATTTTAAAGTTGAGTACATATATTCAAATCAGTAAATGTAATTTCTACTAGGTAAAATATTCATATGAGGATATAATGTACATGTAGTTTAAAAGAAATTGTTGGTGAGGTTCAACAAGAATGCTCATATGTGAGAGAAATGATCACTAGATTTAAAAATATATTGTTAGAGAGTTGAGGGAAAATGTCCGTATAGCTTAGCAAATGTTCACTGGTATTTATAGAAAGAGAACGTGTTTGTATAATACAAAACAATCATTTGCAGCTTCAAAAACAAATTTATAGGAGAAAAATATTCACACAAATCAAGTAAATATACGGGTGGTTGAAAAATTGTTCATTCATTACACAGAAGTCAAAATAATATGGTTAAAATAGAAAATAAAATAAAAATGAAAAAACATGAACAAGAGAAAAAAGGAATTAAAAAATTGGGGACTCCTCAAGGATTGTTTGTTTTCTCTTGTTCATGTTTTCGTTTTCATTTTTATTTTATTTTCTATTAGGAGATAAAACACATGTTTCCTTGTTTTATTAGGATTTTATTTTAAAGAAAAAACACGGGAATTCCCCAATTTCCTTTTAGGAGTCCCTAATATGGCGTTGGGAACTCCTAAAGCATGGCGTTGGGCACTCCTAAAGCATTGGATTGATCTCTACTTCATCGATTTTCATCAAGAGGATAGTATCTTGAAGTTGAATCCATAGATCGACGAATTACTCGACATGATCAATGGAGAAGTCCCCGGATAGTGATCTTGGCAACCTAGTCGTCCTCATGCAAAGCCTTGTTGACACACCATTTTGACCGCATAAACGATGAGGGCGATGTCTTTTGTTTTGACACATTTAACCAAGGTACGTTCCAAAAGGTGTCTTCTCTTTCCATTGCGAACCATAATGGTGGAGGCGGCATAAAAATGATCCTTGTCTTCCTCTGTATAAGGGTTTCCCAACCCAATCCAAAATTTTCCGGGGTCCTTCCACTCCAACTAAAGCCACCTCAACCTTAGGGCACGTGAGAATTTGTCAACGTTGAAGACCCCTAGGCCCCGAGGTCTTTCAGGTGGAAAACCATCTCCCTTAATCTTGTCGGTACCTGCCTAAGGAAAGGTTCTCTCAATTTTTTTCATGCTATGGGAGAACATAAACTTACCAACCTAGACGACCAGCCCCTACCAAGAGTCATCATGAAAAAAATGGGCCAGATAAATGGATCTATTACATCAGCAGTATAACTAGCGAAAGGTATAAAGACCTAGAGGCCTGCATTTCCGCCATTCCATCGCATCAGGAGTTCTCGAACCTGAAGCTAGACCGACGCAACTCTTTTTCATCGCCAACCGATCCAAGGAGTAGCTGAAGCATTCTCTCGTATGATCTTGAGGCATTTGTCCAACAGCACGACGTTTTTCTTGGGGCAGAGGATCCTCAATTTATTTTAGCATATTCAACATTTTTCTCCATAGTACCTGCAAACCCATCTAAAATTGTCGACAAAAGCATAAGTCATTTGGAAGTTTCCAGGTTGACCACATCATAGCAGATGTGATCATGTTAATGGCAGTGTTTTTATCATTACTAATCGAGAACTTTGCAACAGATTCAAATCCATGTAAAGCAGTACATTCAAGCATGTATGTAACCCCTCCACACCATCCTGACCATCTTACATTCGAAAATAAAGTGTTTACACCTTTCTTCTTGTTTACAAAAAAGGTAAGACAAATCGACCGCATGCTGTCTTTTACTGAGGTTATCTCTTGTAGGTATTTTATTATGTGAACTTTTTTGATAAAGCGATTTTATTACTTAAGAGTTTTAAGCATTACACACGGCCTCAGCATAGCTAGGATGCACACAGCCACAAGTTCACCAGTACCATAGTCGGAAATAAATAAAAAAGGCGAATTACATATGATAATGAGAAATTGTAAAGCCGCCTAAGATGGTAGGTCGATCCGGAGACTATGTTGCCATCCATGCCGGGAGAAAAACTCCCTGGCCGCAGCCTCCAAACGCAATGCCACCTCTAGAAACAAGTCCCGGTGCTCCACACGCTGCAGGGCCGCCCATTGTCGTAGCGTTGTTGTACACCGATAGATAACCTGCATAACAGAAGCATTTGTATCGTTGAAAACCTTGTCATTTCTACATAGCCACAGCGACCAAATAACGACAATCTCTCCCACCCTACTGAAGAGTTTAAACCTAGGATCCACACCGTTTAACTAACTGCCAAAAATATTTGCAACGGAACGCGGGACCATATAGACCTGGCAAACTCACACTGGAAGAATAAGTGTGTAATAGTCTCATCATGTTGACAGAAGACGCACTTTTTACTTCCGTGCCAATTACATTTGGCAAGGTTATCTTTTGTAAGAATTACTCCTCGACGAAGATACCACGCAAACACCTTAGTTTTTAGCTGGATCTTTATCTTCCAATTTTTGTTATTATCATTAATATCGACTGGTACTTCAGGTAAGATTAATGCTCTATACATAGAATCAACCGAGAATTTACCATTCTTCGTAAGATTTCATTGAAATTTATCTGGACCTTACGACAATTGGACGGAATCCAATCGGATGAGTAAGGCATTCCAGGATGCTTGTCTTGTTCCAAGTAATCTTCTCTTGAACGATACATTTGGTGGGGACGTACCCAACACCTTAGCGATCGTGTCGCTCTTGTTTCGCACAATAGTATACAGAGCCGGATATTGTTCTCGAAGAGTGGATTGGCCTAGCCATTTATCCTCCCAGAAACGAATTTCCGATCCATCCCTAATTGAGAAAGATCCTTGTGGGAAAAAGAACTTCTTTGTAGCCATAAGGCCTGCCCAGAAGTGTGAATCACCAGGTTTCCATAGAACCTGGGATACGGCTTGAGATCACACATACTTTCTCCTAAGGAGGGTTTGCCAAACTCCATCTTCAGAAAGAAGCTTGAAGAGCCATTTACCTAGCAAAGCTCTATTCTTGACCTCAAGGTCATGAACTCCGAGCCCTCCTTGGTCTTTAGGGCAGCAAACCACACTCCACTTAGTCAGCCGATATTTTTTCTTTTCACAATCCCCTTGCCAAAAGAATCTAGACCGGAAATAATCCAATCATTTTAAGACTCCTTTGGGCAATTGGAAGAATGAAATCATATACAGTACCATGTTCGTGAGTACCGAGTTTATGAGAACCAATCTTCCACCCAGGGATAGGAGTTTGCCTTTCCAGCTATTTAAATGTATTTGAAGTCTTTCCTCCACCTTTTTCCACTCAGCATTTGCAAGTCTCCGATAATGAATCGGAATACCCAAATAGTTGATAGGAAATTGACCTTGCGCACAACCGAAAAGTTCGGCATACAAGGCGGTATTTTCTTGAGACTCGCCAAAGCAAAACAATTCACTTTTATGGAAATTTATCTTAAGACCCGATAGTTGCTCAAAGGCTGACAAAATCAGCTTTAGGTTACGAGCTTTTTCGATGTCATGTTCCATAAAAAGAATTGTATCGTCGGCATATTGAAGAATCGATAAACCACCATCGACTAGATGTGGAATCACTCCTTCAATTTGGCCCTCAGATTTAGCGCGTTCGATCAAGATAGCCAACATACCGGCCACTATATTAAATAGTATTGGCGATAACAGGTCACCTTGTCCAAGGCCTTTTTTTGTTTGAAAGTATTAGCCAGTGTCATCATTGACTTTAATGGCTACACTTCCACCCGAAACAAAGCTATTTATTAACGCGCGCCACTCAGTAGAAAAACCTTTTATTCTGAGGGTCTGCTGGAGGAAAGACCAATTGACTTTATCATAAGCTTTCTCAAAATCAATTTTAAGAATTACCCCATTCAGCTTTTTCCTATGGAGTTCGTGAATTGTTTCATGTAGGATCGCTACCCCATCAAGGATCTTACAACCTTGCATAAAAGCGGTCTGTGACGGACGAACCACATGGTCTGCCACGCTGTTCAGTCGAATCATAGCAACTTTGGTAAATATTTTAAAACTAACGTTAAGAAGGCATATAGGTCTGAATTGTTGAATCATTTCTGCTTCATTAATCTTAGGTAGTAAAATTATCTCACCAAAATTGAGACGAAACAACTCTAATTGTCCATCATGTATACAGGCTAACAGTTGGAGTAAATCAGACTTGATAACATCCCAAAAATTCTGGTAGAACTCAGACGGGAAACCATCAGGTCCAGGTGCTTTATTATGTTTCATTTGGAAAACCGCCTTTCTCACTTCATCCTCTGAGTAGAGGTTAGTAAGTAGACTATTTTCCTCGTCTGAAACCTGGGGTATGTCATCTGTTCTAGACTCATCCAGTGTGAAATTTCCTTCCTCTGGGGCTCCGAACATGCCTTTATAGTAATTTGTAATATATGACTTCAGTTGTTCATGGCCCTCAATCGTTCCCTCTTCCTGGACTAGAGAATGAATACGCTTTTTCCTGTGTCTGCCATTGGCAATACTATGGAAATAGCGAGTATTCGAATCCCCTTCGAGGATAAATTGGGCTTTGGAGCGTTGATACCATTTTAACTCCTCCTCACGCAGAAGTTTCGCTATCTGTGTATTAGATTGGCTCTTTAGCTCAATCTCTTGCATGGATAATAGTCGAACTTCTGCTAATGCCTCTAGAGCATCAATTATCGAGGATAGTCGTATCTTTTCTTTTTTAAGTAAACCAGCAGTATGACGAGCCCAACCAACGAGGTGTGTGCGTAGAGCACGGATCTTGTTGTTCCATCTCTTGATCGGCGTATCACCAGCAACCGGTCTTTCCCAAATTCTTTTGACCATCTCATGGAAACCCTCACGATGCAACCACCCAAGTTCAAACTTGAAACGTGGGTTACACTGTTGTCTAGGCATGCCTGTGGTCAAAATAATGGGAGCATGATCCGACAAACCCTCAATACGTTCTAGAGCCCGTACCGACACCAATGGGAACCTAGATTCCCAATCAGTATCGATCAGTACACGGTCTAGCTTTTCGTATGTGGGTTCAGGGAGAGAGTTAGCCCATGCGAACTGTCTCCCCACCATTGTTATCTCTCTTAATTAAGTTCAAGCTGTCAATGACTGCATTGAACAAAAGAGGCCAACGGTTGTCGAACCGACCCCTACTTTTCTCAAATGGATAACGAAGCAAGTTGAAATCCCCACCAATGATACAAGGGTGAGGGTTATCTTTTGCCAAGTTTACCAATTCACAGAGAAAAGACGTCTTAGCCTCCTCCTGGGCCGGCCCATACACGGTAACAAGACTCCAAATGAAATTGTCGGTTTTATTCCGGATGTGCATTTTTATATGAAAATCACCATCCGAAACATCCAACACTTCCATGGTATCAGTTCTGATGCCTAGTAAAATGCCCCCGGAGCGGCCATGGGGAGGACGAGAGTACCACTCAAAGTCTATACCGCCTGAAAGTCGGTTCAATAGAGATTGTGAGAACTCTCGCCTTCCCATTTCAGAAATAGCTAAGAAATCCAAATTATGATCCCGAATGCAACCAGCAAAGTGCAAATGTTTAGCCAAGTCACCAAGACCTCTGCTATTTGCAAACACGCCATTCATTGGGAAACCATGGGGGATTTGGATAACTTTGCCCGTTTCCGAGACAACTTGCTGGAGGAAGATTTTGATTTCCGACCGGATGCTTTTAACTCATACAATGAGCACAAACCGTCGTCATCCAAACCAACCTCCGACACTTCACCAATTAGATGAGAAAGAAGCTGACCATCTGATGTGGCATTCGCTTCTTCTTCATCCATATAGGTGGATGTCAACCCAGTCGAAACTTTAGGAATAACCGTAAGACGGTCAAATTCCATATGCCTCAAGACTTTAGTTGACACATCTACTTGTTTTTTACTACTACCAAGATTAACTCCTACACTAGAGAGCTTTGAATGAATTGAATTTGAAGAAAAAGAAAGAAAAGACTTTGAACTCAAATTCGTACCATGATTGTCCAAGTTGCGCGCAGCTTTCCGACGCATGGCCTTCTTCAGGGAGTCTTCATCTGTCGCAGACGCCCCGTCCAAAGCCACCCCAAACCTCTCACTGCGATGGGGCGGACTGGCCCCATCAGCAAAAGCCGACACTGTGGGAGGAGGTGTACATGGCGTGACGGAGACTCCGTCCGTGAACGCTGCCTCAGAAGAAGCGAACAACTGGGACAACAGTGGTGAAGTAGCAGCCGACCCATCTGCCTCAGCAGCCCCCCTCGGTGCAATGCAAGACGAAGTGGTCATAGTCGTAGTCGAGACCACCACCGTCTCAGCAGCACTCGCGCCTGGACCTCCATGGGGAGGCGGGTTGGTCTGTGTCGGAGACAAGATCACGTCCGTCCCCGCAATACCAGCAAACAGTCGTCCATGGGAAGGCTGAGGTGAAGTTTAAGCCTCCCCAAGGACCAGCTCATCGGCGATACCGGCCCGAAGGGTCAGTTCACCGTCCTGCAGCCCACCGAGCGGGTCCAGGACATCAGGGACGGTAATGGTCGGCGCGGCCAGGCCATGCGCTGGTGCGGTCCGGCCCAGCTGCGCCTCGCCATGAGCCGGAACGAAAGGTTGCTGCTGCAGGCTAGGGGGCGATGGGCGGATCGGACCACCCCGCGAAGCTTCGTCCAACGGCGGGCGCCGAGGCACCCCGGCCATGCGAGGACGAGACTCCGGTGTCGAGGAAGAAGAGGGCGGCGTTGGCATTAGCGAACACGAGCGACGAGCCCGCTCCCAGTACAACTTGTAGCGACTGTGGAGATGGACCCAAGGTCCAGGACGGTCACGCTCGTCCGCATGATCGCGATCCCCAGCACGCATGTTGGCCACCCTCCCGGTGCCATGAGCCGGAACGGATGGCTGCTGCTGCAGGCTAGGGGACGTCGATCGGATCAGACCACCTCGCGAAGCTCCGTCCAGCAGCGGGCGTTGAGGCGCCCCGGCCATGCGACCCGCCGGAGGCGAAGCGGCAACGGCGGCGAACGACCGCGGCCAACGAGGACGAGCCTCCGGTGTCGGGGAAAAAGAAGGCGGCGTTGGCATCAGCGAACACGGGCGACGAGCCCGCTCCCAGTACATCTGATAGCGACGGTGGAGATGGAACCAGGGCGACGGACGATCCAGATCGACTACAAGTGCGTGGGACCCAGAACGTGAAGGGCTAGAATTCCGGATCGCGTCCTCCGACTGCGTGAGAGCCGGATCGGCCGCTGTCGACGACGGCGATGGAGCCGCAGCTGTCGTCGGTGTCACCGGCGATCTTGGAACTCTCCTTGGACGGTATGCCAGGTCGACGAAGGCTCCGATGACCGGCGGTAGTGTCACCCGGCGAGGAGGCAAGGGACCTCGCCACGGGCCCATCCGCGGCGGCGCACGGGCCAGCCGCATGCCAGATGGAGATGACGACGATGCCCTGCACGCCGGCGGGATGGAGACCTCGCCTCTAACACCTGCTCTTCCCTGCACAAAGACAAACCGTTAGCCTCATCTGCGCTCGACGGCGAACCATGCTCCCATAACCGGCTCGACGGCGACGGGAACCCTGCGTCTGTCCAGAACTCGAACACCCATGCCGGTGAACCGGCGGCGAGCTCCGTCGTAACATCTTTTCGTCGTCCAAGGCCTCGAGCGCCATCTACACAGCGATAAGATCCGCAGCACCCTGTCATGACCTTGGCCATAGAGACGCCACTGGGTCAAGTCATGACATGGGGTGGGCTGGTACTAGGCTTGGGCTCCCTGGAGCAGTTGATGGGCTTTATAAAGGAAGCGACGCATATGAGAACGACATCGATGAAATGAACCGTCTATGAGCTTCTCACCTCCTGCTCCGTTCCTCACCCTCCTGCTCTTGTTCCTCATCTCCATGCTTTGCTGATTTCTCACCCATATCTCCTTGTATCCTCAAATATTGGTACAGATCCGGTTGTTCGTCACATCCTTGTGTTGGGGTCGTGACAAATTGGTATCAGAGCCAACAAAATCCTCAAAAATATCCACCACATTTCCTGCCTACCACCTGTTCGACGAAATGTCGAGCCCCGTGAAGATGTTCGCCGGCGGCATTCTTCGCGTCACCGTGCACTATCTGTATCATCCCGTGACTGAAGAGGTGTTAAATCAGGTCTTTGAGGCGTATGGTGTGGTTCAGATCTCCGTTTGTCAGAGAGCCGACCATGTGGAGGCGGAGGTTCAGCTTCGATCCAGGAACGGAGCAGCACAGGCTCTTGCCTTGCATGGCCGTTGCATCTACAAGGATTCCTGCCTCCTCGACATTCAGGATGTTTCACCGGTTGCCCCACCAACCAAGAATGACATGGGTGAGCTGTGCGACGAGATCCGTGACCAACTACAGAAGTTGTTGGCGATGATGCGCACAACGTCAGGGAGCAACAGCTCTTCCTCGTCGGAGATCACCACCGAGGAGTCCCCCAAGGTCGCTGCCCCCGTGGTGTGTGGTGCAGGCCAGGGCGTCATTACCGCCGAACCCGGTAGCCTCACTGCTCCGATGCTTACCACATGCTCGATGGTGTGCACGAGCAGCGATGCAACCGTCGATGTCTTCCCCAAGCTTGCTGCGTCAGCGGAGAGCGACGAGGACATCGATTCCGACACTGTCAGTGTCGCTGCAGTGACACCCGCCACCTACTCGACGGGTGGCCCGACACATGGTCGTGAGGGCGACAGCCTCACGGCAGTGTCCCAGGTCCTCTGGAACACGTCCCCATCCTCCGCTGCTCCTACAGAGGTGGCAGCAACCCCGTCACAACGGCCATCTTCCGTCCTTCAGCTAGAGACCATCGTGCCGGCAAGGTGTTCAACCCTATGTTTCGATGCCGATGACATTGACAAGCTGACATCCGTTTTTCAACTCGATGTGATTCCGAGTACCAAGCAACGAGGTTCGATGCTCAGGCCGTCACCATGGCCTTCGTTCTTCGTCGAGCACACTAGTACATCTTACAACAACGCCATTGTCGAACCGCCGCCGAGTGACTCCACTGCATTGAGGAGGGTCGTTATTCCATATTCAAACTTGCCGCTGGTCCCTTTCACACTTGAGGTGTTCCGGCAGTTCCTACCTGTGAACGGACATGCAGGCCTAGCTGGGTACTGTGAAGCAGAAACTTGCCTAGTGTTCGATTTTTTGCCATCATGGCAGTGTAGTGGTTTCAATCCGTGGAGCACACTTACAAAATTTGGATTCATACTGTATTGTTCTTGGACTGATCAACTTGCTTTACCTACGGACCCTGGCGTGCTGACATCCTATTGGAAGGTGATCTCTGTGCATTCACTTGGCAATCTGAAACTTCTCACATGTGTTCGCTCAATTCTGGACAACATGCCAGCATGGAGTCATGGCAGTTTCAGCCCTGGTGTTCAGGTTTGCAATTACTTACTTAGAGCATTGGTGGTGTTTGAAGTGATGCAGTTGAAGAGAGATTTACCTATGGTATTTTGGTTGTCAGTTTGGGTAACTTCTGCTGGTAATACGTATGTACATCATGCAGTTGAGATGAAGTCACATGGTGAAATTTTGACGGGAATTATTCTGCTAGTAATGCATGGGGATTCTACTGCTCTTATTCATCACTGGTTTAATACATGGTTGCAGCTACATGTCACATATTTTTCCATACAGAAACAACTACTAATGGCTAGAGATTTATCAATGGGAGCTATTACTGCCGATTTTCAGGGATGGTTTATTATTATTGAGAATATGTTGGGCTGGTCCCTGCATCTGCTTGGAAGTGTGAAGAAGTTAATTGCTGCAGGAGATACATACTGTGGGGTTGAGCTGTTAGACCTGATAAACATACATGAGTGTATTGTGATACTACTGTGGTTCAAGAGTTGGCCATCTTGGAAATTCAATGATTGCTTCCTTGTCAATGCTCTGCAAAATTCTAGTGCGATGTGGTGCTTGGACGCTGTGCTCTGGAGGCTTAAGAAATGGTGGACTCGTACTCAATGTGTTCAGGCAGCCAATGTAATTTTTGAAGCTCGTAGTCAGTTATTTGATACCAGTGAAGTATTCATTACAGAGCTAACTTGGGAAACTGGATTTTTGTCCACAAAACTCTTATACGGTTGGTTCACTGAACTGAAAATTGTTGAATGTGATTTTTATCTAGTGCAGCCAACCCAGCTTCATTACCTTCTTTTACCGCATAAACCTCCCGATAGTAGCGAAGCCTACGAAACTATGCTCAATTGTGATCAGTTCAGTACAAAAGTAGTGAAAGAACAAAGGTATATGCTTGAAGAAAGCGTTGAAGTCCTAACCTTCTTGAGCATGACATTGGGTAATGAGAAGGAGCATCATCAAGTTAGACAAAAACCTCAAGGAATTATAGTGATACATACACAAGACAGTGCTCTCTGGGTGTTTACTAATCCTCCATTCGCTTGCAAGACCATCAGGTTGGTAGTTTGCTGCACATGTGAGGTAATGTCTAAAAATCAAGGAAAGTTTAGAGATGATGGGCAATCAGATTTTGTGTTATACATTTTGTTCCCATCGAGTTATCTTGATAGGATCAGTAAGACGCGTGCTGCTTTGGATATATTACCTAGCATATTCCTTGTTACTACGGGCATGGAAACTGAGGGCAATACTATGGGATTGTTCAGTGGGTCAGAGAAGCTCAACATATATCTTCTAAAGGGCTGCAAGAATACACTATTGCAAATGATTGATACTTCCTTGCTGGGGAAGATTTGCCTTGTCCACAGACTCCAGGAGCAATGGGACCCAGGAATTGTTTTCCCCGCATATGCACGGATGCTGCTGGGAGATCACTTTGTGAGAAGTTCTATACATGACGGGTCTTGTTCAGGTTATGAACTCTTATCCAATATGAAGCTGCCAGGAAATATCTCAACTACCTTGCAAGGGTTATCCATGCATAGAAAGTGCCAATGTTTCTTTCATTCATGTCAACGGGATGAAGTTAGCTTGTGCACATTTCTTATCTCAGTAGAACCTATTGTTGGTTCAATGAAGAAAACGTGTGATCTAGCTAGACATATGGATAACTGGAATGGTGGACAAGGGATAAAGTATCTGGAGATGACAAGAGACAATGCAGATAGTCAGATTGTTCCATCAGTATCGGCACAACTGAAGTGTGACGGCTCTGAACATCACTTGGGTCAGATTCTAAATCCACAAATCTGGGCACCGCAAGTAACACAACATCTGACTAAGGTCTCTCCATGGGCACCGCAAGGAACACAGCACCATGTTGGTGGGCTCTCTCCATGGGATCCGGGTGGTGTCCACTTCGTCAACATTCTTGGAATTGTTGTTCAGCTGCAAGTGCCATGGGATCCAGGTGTTCATTGGTTCTTGGTGGCGTCGGCTCGAGGTCAAGCCGATTCTCAAGGGGAGGCAAATGTCATGACCTTGGCCATAGAGACGCCACTGGGCCAAGTCATGACATGGGGTGGGCTGGTACTAGGCTTGGGCTCCCTGGAGCAGTTGATGGGCTTTATAAAGGAAGCGACGCATATGAGAACGACATCGATGAAATGAACCGTCTATGAGCTTCTCACCTCCTGCTCTGTTCCTCACCTCCTGCTCTTGTTCCTCATCTCCATGCTTTGCTGATTTCTCACCCATATCTCCTTGTATCCTCAAATATTGGTACAGATCCGGTTGTTCGTCACATCCTTGTGTTGGGGTCGTGACACACCCCGCGGCTCTGCGGCCGGCGTGGTCGTGCTGTCGAGACCTTCGAGGCCGGACGGCTCCGCTGCGAGGCCACCAAGGCAGGAGAACCGAGAGCCAGTTCCTTCCGGCGCCCACGCCCGCGGCGCCATGGACAGACGCCGGTGGCGTAGCATCGCCTCGCGATCGCCCGTCCGGAAATTACGCTCGGTCTCTTTTTCCCCACAGGTCGTTGTAATTATAGGTTCTGGGCATGGTTGCGGCGGATCTCGTGTGAGCGTCCGGTGGAGACTCCCCCACGGATGGCAGCTTCTCTTCTTCCTCGTGGCGGCAGAGATCGCTCAAGACAACACGGTGCCGCAGGATTCTGGCGACGGGCTGATCACGGGCCTCACGGCGGCGGTGGAGACGGGCCTGCCCACTGCTAGAAAATCGTAATCAGATAATAATTATCCCAAATGCTTAAAAGCGCAGCTGTGCTATTTGGAGGAGTTGAGCGCTCACTTTGCCGTCGTGTCGCGCGTGACTGAGGGAGCCTATCCGTCGCGCCGAGCCGCGGACCAGGTCGTGTGGGCCCGAGACGACAACCCCCCCCCCCCAAAATCCGCCCCCATTTCGCTCGTGCTCCCATTTTCCCATACGAGTGAGAGAGGCGGAGCGAGAGAGGCGGAGTGCGGTGGAGGAGGAATCTCCGGCGTCCGTGAGCTCTCAGAGGAGAGGGGATGAGGAGGGTCCGGACGGGTACACTCGAGCGCGCCGTCGTCTTCATCTCCTCGACCTACAGCAACGGGGCGCTGGAGCAAGGGGGGAATCGCTGGTGCGCGTCGTCAACCAGTTCGAGACCGGTGTTGTCCAAGACTTCCGGGTCGCCGTCGTCGACATCTTCCGCGACCTACAGCAGCGGAGCGGAGGGGGGCGGAGCGGGGTGAATCGCCGGCAAATCAAGGTCAAGCGCGGCGGCGAACGGAACTACGGGGATGACATCAGTCGACGATTCGAAGTGAGCGACACCAGCATCAGTCGATCTGCGACGCGCGCGGCCTGTAAGTCCCTTTCCAGCGCACCATCTGCATTTTGTAGCACCAGATTCGGTTCAGATGGAGTTTGCTTCGTGGTACATAGGGTTTCAACGGCTAGTTCGTTTGAGCTATGCGTTTCACGTGCGGTGCGTTTGTACTGGTGAAGATTTTCGTAGTTCAAATGTACGATTGGAATAGTTGGAATGATTGTTCATCCAAATAGCGCAGCTGCGCTTTCAAGCATTTGGGTTATTGTTTCAGAGAAATTTGTTGTTCAGGAATTTGCTGCTTCAAGTAGCAGCACTAACTGCCACACAGTACTAGTTGCCTCAAACGCTAGCACTAGTTGCATCAAACATCATCACTAGTTTAGGCACCCACACGGTACTAGTTGCCTCAACTGACATCAATAGGTGCCACATCTCCAAACAGCAGTTTCCTAAGCTCACCTGAAATAATTGCCACATACCACAGCAATTGGAATGAACCATAGGCCCTGCTACTTTGCATCTCAAATTTTCTATCCTGGGGGTATATAAATGCTAGTTGCTTCACACATTTATGCTTCACAGCATAAATGTTGCCTGGTATAAACTTGACTAGAAAGTTGCCTGGTTTTTGTACATGCTAGTTGCTTCATTACATATTACCACTTGCACCTACAGACACGGCAGTTGCCTAGGAATGCTACACATCACAGGCACTAGTTGCCTGAACTGGCATCAATAGTTAGTACAACTCATGCCACCAGTAGCTTGTACTTTTTTCATTACCCAAATTTCCCTTCTGTATTTTTTGACTTTTTTGCTTCACTACATGCTTTCTTAGTTGCTTTTACTTACAAGGATGAATTGTTGTGGACTGATTAGTCAGGTTCCAAACAAAGATGGTGGGCACGGATGGAACAGGAGATGGGTTGCCACCTAAACCCACAGATAACTCAGGTATAAATCGCAAGCACAAAGCTGCAGCAAATCGGGGTGCCCCACCGAAATGCCGCAAGACCAGTGAAGTACCAGGGAAACCAAGTGGGGATGGAAGTGACAAACCAGAGTCATCTAGAGCCGGTCCGAAGGGTCCACCTAAAGAAAAAAAAGTTGTGACAGAAGTAAGAATTGCTCCAAACGACATTTTTTTTATTCGCTTGCATGAGTTGCTGAAAGATTTTTGTCTATACTCAGGCATTTTCCACTTTATTCAAGTGGCTATAAATGGGTGCTCATCTGTCTTTGGTTTTCCCTTTTTTTCCAGGGCATAAGAAACAGAGCATCACCCTTCAGGCTTCAATCTGTGAATGACGAGCTAAATCCTCAACAGAAAATAGCTATTATGGATACAACTCTTGGTGGTTTGTTGGAAATTGCCTCATCAATGCCAGTTGACCTCAGCCAGTGGGTTATGAAATGCTATGATCCTATCAAGTCTGAGCTGGTTATACCCAACAGGGGCAAGATCCCAGTAAATACTGAAAGTGTTAGCTTTATGTGGAGTATGTCAAGTGCTGGTTTGAGAGTCTGCTGGGACACGCCAACAACTGAAAAAATCCGGCAGATTCATGAGGAGTTTGGTTTCGAGGGCACAACTGCCCCAGATTTAAATACATGGTATAAGATGATCAAGGACATGAATGGGGCAGCAGACAAGAAGTTTGTCCGGGCATGGTCTGGCGTGGCATTCAGCTACTTCCTCGCCCCAACAACCGGTGTCAAAATAAGCCCGCGTTGCTACTGGGTTATTTCGGATCCTGATCTTCTCCCAAGGACCAACATAGCACAGTTTGTAATTGACCAGATAAGACAAGCTTTTATGGCATTGGGCAACAAGAAATCTGTTTGCTGTATGGTGTACCACCTTGTGGTAAGTGCCTTATTCATGTTGTTTCTTTTGTTGCTTCTTCCCCATACGGTAGTTGCGTTCAATTCATGTGCTAGTTGCTTATGTTCTTCATTACCTTTTCATGTTACACTAAGTAACTGCTGTTTTGGGATTTGTTTGGATGCAGCTTCTATACCTTGACTCTCTGGAAATTGATGAGATTATAAGCGACTGCATACCTCGTGCTAATGCATGGGATTGCAACTTGATAGGGAGAGTTATTTAGAAAGATTTAATTAGGCCGGGGGTTTTCGGGAAATTGCAGGTATAGAACATTTTTTTTGTAGCAACTATTACAACCTTTCTCCTCCCATCATTTACTTGCTTGCTTCTTCCTACTACCACCACGTATGACATATATGTAACACCTTTTTTCATTTTTTTCTTCACATGTGAAAAGCTGAAGGAGAAGTTTAGGGATGTGGCTCAGGGTGGTCTTTTTGGGGGTCTGCTGAAGGCTGAACAATTTGTCGCTACAATTTTGCCTGCAAACTATGATCACACTGTAAGCATAGCAGCACATTTTTTGTGTTTTTTTTTTGCTTGCTCTTATACATGCTAGCCCCTCAGTTGCTTTTCATTTGTTTTTTAAAATTGCTGTATAGTCGACCTGAAGCCAAGTTAAAGTTGCTTTGTGTGCCACATGATAGTTGCTTAACTGATACAAACCTGTTGCTTCTCTATTAACTAACCATTTGCCACCAACCAAGCACCAACTTGATGCAACTAGTAAAAACAAATCCAAGATGTATGAAAGATGCTTATCCAATCATAATTTTTTTGCTTTCCAGTGCTAACCATTTTTACCTTTTTTTTCCTTTCAAACGTCACGCAGAAGAAAAGGAAGCTATCTGCAATGGTTCATGGTTTCTGCACAGATTTTGAAGAATCCATGAGCAAGTTTGTCAAGGGGTTCGGGAAACTTGACCAAGGCAGTACCAGCGGAAGCAAGCCCAACAGGCAGGCTCCACCTTCTGCGAAGCAGCCACCATTGAAAAAGCAACGTAGGCAGCAAGTGGAAGACCTGGAGGAGGAACTATTACCTGAGGTTGAATCATCTGAAGATTCAGATGACGAGAGCAGCAAAAATGTGGTGTTAGATGACGACGATAGTGAGGATAGCAGGCAAGTTGTTGGTTTCACATTTTCTTTTGAAATTCTTTCTGTCTCCACTAAACCAAAACTAATACCTTTTTTTGCTGTCAACATTATCAGCAACTTGCCATTTTCATTCAGGACGATGTTTTCTTATACCTAACTGTCATTGTTTCATCAAACAGGGGAGACAAAGAACAGGAAGAACACAGCGAGAGTGAAGATGACAACCAAGAAGAAGAAACAGAGGCTGACAAGGGGGATGACGGAGACGACGATGATGACCCTGATGGGGAGGATAAGGATAACAGTGGGGAGGGTGATGACGATGACCAACCTGCAGACGACAATGGAGGGGATGGTGCTGGTGGTGGACAAGAGGGCAGTAGAGACGATAACGGTGCAGACGGCAACACTGGTGGTAGGGGAACTGGGGGAGACCATACTGAGCAAGGCAATCATTCCAGCAAAAGCATGCCTGACACACATAAAAAACAGTATCATCTGAGGAAGAGGAAGGGACGTAACTGCGAGGTTGGGGAATGTATGGAGGGGTTTTATTATGAAACCCGACCAGATTGTGTGGATAAAGAAAATATGTCCTTGCTGGATATGTGCAAGATGGAGAAGAGAAGCCGCTTGCCAGATGTCCCTGTGCTAGAACTGCCGGTCATTTTTGATGACACCCCAAGCTTTTGGATGAGAAATCTGAAGTTGCCAACCAGCAAAACAGTGCCATCCGAAACAGGCGATGCGGAGTTGCCACTGTTGGATGGTGTTTGCACTGCATCAGCGTACAACACATGGTTTGAGGAGTTGCATGGCCTAAGGCATCCAAACAAAGATCTACCAGCGCATACAGGTGGAGCACCAACAAATGCTGCCACAAACCAGAGGCACACACCAGGGAATATGGAAGCAACTGGATGCACAACAAAAAATGGAAACCAGACAACTCATACTAAAATCCCTCCAACTCATCAGCCTGCTCCAGCAACTTACCAACCTGCTCCAGCAACTCAGGGGCAGCAGCCAAAGGCTACCCCCAAGCAACTGCTCCAATACTCCATGCAACTTTAAATGCCTTTCCAGCAAGTTCTCCCCTGAGTGATGCATCTCAACTACATCGAAGTCTAGGCCCAAAGAAGGAGACACCTGCAGATGCGCCAACTCAAGTTGGGCAATATCAAGCTCCAATAGTTGCTCACCACCTATTAAGCAATGTCCCAACTGTCCCTTTCAGTCCACCAACTCGTCAAACTTGCCTACCACCTACACCTACCACGGACAAACAGCCGGTCCTCACCCAGGACCAGGTGCACGAAATCGTCAGCAAGTTGCTTTTTCCGCATATTCAGACGCAAAAAATGACATGCAGCAAGTCAGCATAGCTCGTTATGGATTCAGGGACAGAAACCTTCAAGGTGCCTGCCAGAAGCAACTCAGGTAGTAGTATAGGAGAAGGTTATTGCGATGCTCCAAGCTTTGATTTGGGGCCTGAGTTTGACATGACACCAGTCCCACCATCAAGACCTGGGCCGCAGTTTGATGAAACGCCTGTCCCACCATCAAGGCCTGGGCCACAGTTTGATGAAACGCCTGTCCCACCATCAAGGCCTGGGCCTCAGTTTGACATGACACCAGTCCCACCATCAGGACCTGGGCCTCAGTTCGACAGGACGCCTGTCCCACCCATTGATGATGATGTTGAAGTGCAAATCCTTGATGAGGCAGAGTACAATGAGATGGAGAAGGTATGCATGGAAGCTGAGAGGAATTACAGGACACAAAAGCCATTGACAGAGACTGAGAAGACTCAACCCCCAAGCAACTTTCAAACACCATTAAGAACACCTGACAAGATGGATGATTGCAGCGCTGGTGGCAGCGACAGCTCTACTGCTCCTAATCAGCACGCGAGGAGGATCATAAAGCCCACTGCAAACATGCGTTCACCGTTTGACAGCTGCAAGAAACAGTTTGGATGTACAACCGACATCAACAAGCTTTATGCACTAGTTTTACTTCACGGACGCAGACCAACTAGGGGGGCAAGGATGCCATGATAGCAGGTTTTGTATTACCCTCCATCTGAATTGTTGCTCCATTTTCCATGCAATTTTCTGTTGCTTTCATACTATGTGCATCTGCCTAAACCGAACAACACTAGTTGATCAAATATTTGTGACACAAATTCCTGTTTTTACTCGGATTTTTTAGTTGCTTCATTACATGTAATTGGTTGCTCCAGCATGAAACATTTTTGTGTTTGCAGCTGACAGCACTAGTTGCTTTTATTACTGTCATCACCACTAACTTTCCTTCTTCTCAAAAAACAGCAAACATATAATAAACTTCGACAAATTTCACGTCACTCTAAAAGAACTCGCTGAGTCAATGAAACCCGGAGGATGGGTTCACACTTCAATTATGGAAATTGGCATCCAGTTTCTCATGAAGACCATTCCATCTTCATCAAAGAAAGTTATCATGCCGTTGAGGATAGGAGTAAGTACATATTTTGCCCTTTTCTTTTTATTTTTAGTGCTAATCATATCTAATCACATGAACCTTGTTCTGACCCCTTCATCCTACAACGCAGACTCGTATGCAGGAAATGGTGTGGGATGGCGCTGAAATTAAGGAGTTGTTCAGCAAGGAGAAGCGCTTAGACAAACAGGACATGGTACGAACATTAAAAAATGCCCCTAATTATTTTTTGTGCCTATTTTTTCTTGCATTACTGTTACTACAGAACCATTTCTTTACTTACTTGCGCCACCATAGGGAGCCAACATAGGTACTTGCCCATATGTACTTACGTAGTTGCTGGAGGATATCACTTTTAGTTTGTCTCTATGTCCTATGATTTTTATACTCAAACAACTTGCTCCATCACCTTATTGCATTTGCTTCTCCTTTGCTACCATAACATACACCAGTTGCTACAAAACTCAATACGTATCCCAAACGTCGCTCCATATACACCACTCAGTTGTCCCCAAGACACTTCTGTGCATTTGGATACTACAGTAGTTGCTCATGTTGCTTCTCTATTTTTTTGCATGATAGATGCATGTCCGATGGATGCCAGTTTTTTGCTTCAAATCCAATGACTAATTGTATTCTAATAGTTAGTTGCTCCATTACAATGATGTTATTCCTTTAAAAAAAATACATGCAACTTACCTTCATTCATTTTCTCTTTTTTCTCCAGATAATGATCCCGGTTATACAGGCATTGAACCCAAGTGCTGAAGTGGTTGTGAACCACTACTTCATGTTGAACATAAACATCAGAGATCGAAAGTTTGAGGTACTAGATTCATGGAGGACCATTAAGGATGCAGCGCTGAAGGAGTGTGTGAACAAAATTATCTCAACAACTTTCATCTTATGGGACGAAAATTACCCCTCATCCAAAGTGCAGATTGACACATTCAAATTGGAGGAAATACCTGTGCCACGACAGACTACCAAGTAAGTTGCTTCAGTTTTTTATGTCCAAGTCCATGATGCAGGTTGCTTAATTTTAGAGCTGTTAATAGTTGAGCTTTTTCCAGCCAGATTTTTTCATAACGTGGACTTTTTCTGTGTATTAAAAAATGCATACAGTTATGATTGTGGCATATGCACACTGATGAATGCGCAACTATGGCTGGGAAGGTCGATCCCAGATTACACCGGAAAAGATTTGCCCAACATGAGGAAGTTACTGACAAATGGATGGGTTACCATAGAGCTCAACAAGATTGACTGGAAGGCTACACTAAATCTGTAGGCGAGCAATGTAAGATGATAAGTATTTTTTGTATTTTCCCCTTTTTTTTGCAACTGCTTCAACTACCTAGTATTTTCAGCAGTTTTATGTTAGTTACAGTCATACCTGTTGCCATAGTACCAGCGACACCATTTATGTAAAGGGAAACTTGCTGGGAATAAACATGCAAATTTGGTAGTAGCAACTATTTTTTAGTTGCTGCAACCTTACACCAATTATTTTGATAACATATTCAACACATAATCAGACATTCAGACAGCAGAAAATAAAATTTGGAACAAACTCTAGTATTTGCTTATATAACACAAACCAGTTGCTAAATTTACACCACCTCTCTGTCACTGAAAATAACAACCAGCACTTTAAAAAAACAAAAAATGTGCAAAATCGCAACAAACTAACAACAAGTTGCTTCTATAACAATGAGTGTTGCTTTATCCAGCGCCAACCAGTTGCTCCAGATCCTGCAACTAACGCATAACCCTAGTTGGGCATGTAGCAGAGTTGTGATCACTAGAACCACACAAACTGCATTTGATCTTCTTTTTAGGGCACAGTTCAAGGGCCGACTCTGTCCGGTGTGACTTCGTCCTTCCCTTCGTAGTCGATTTCGGTGGGTCTCTAGGGACTGTACTATCCACTGGTGCACTGGTTGACTGCCCAGCTGGAGCACTTTTCCTCTTGCGAGACTTGTTCAAGTGTGCAATCTCGGTTGCAGCTGCTCGTATGTGCTTGTTCAGTATAGCAGTTGCAGGTTGGACGCACTTGCCACTTTCGCTACTTTCGAAAAATTCATGTTCAGGTTGGCGTGTCGAATCAACTTCTGTGACTCTGGAGGCATCTCATCTGGTGGTTCATCATTTGTTGCTGGTGCTTCACTTGACACCGCACTTTGGGTCCACCGTTTCAGAATGTACCGTTCTGGTATCTCGTCAATCCCAAGGTGTGTGAAAATTTTGAGGATGTGGCAACAGAGAATACCATCTCGGTCCATCTTAGTACACTCACATGAGTAGGTCCCCTCAACCTGATTAGCAGCCACCAAGTAAGTCCTGGAACCATATCTTGCACAGAAGCTTCTGTTTGGCTCCAACCTGTAGTAGTTGTCGCCAAAAGGTCGTACGTTGTACCTACCTACCATCTCAAACTCATTCCGGAACCGCAAGTATATGTCCCTGGTGTAGACTTTGAATGCTTGCAACTCAATGGGGAAATCTGACCATGGACGCAGTTCCAAGAAGTCTGTCCGGTAGTCGTTCCCCCCCTCCTTAACCAGTATGTGCACCTGGATTTTCTCATATTGCTTCACAAAGTTGAGAACTGACTTGTGTGGGTTCACATAGCGTTTCAAAACAGCGTTGAAACCCTCACTTCGTTGCGTGGACTGTAGGAAGGGGAAAAACCTGTGCTTGAAGTAGCATGGCACCCATGTAGACCTGATCTCATACAGTGCAGCAAAATGAGGATGTGCAGCAGCAGCTGGCCACTTGCCCAAAAATAACACCCACTTTGCTTCAAACTCTTCGGATGAGAAGCTAAAGTCAACAACATCATTGGAATCCTCAGACAGTCCAGGATTCCTACCCAACACTGGACCAACTTTCCCTTGCGCCTTGGAAATTATATGCCACCGACAGTTGCGATGGACCGAATCTGGGAAAACTTTGCTAATAGAAGCTTTCATTGCAATGTCTTGATCCGTTATGATGTTGTCTGGTTGACGACCACCCATTGCTTCAAGGAAAGTTTCAAACACCCAATCAAAGCTTGTTGCCAACTCCTGCCTCACAAAGGCGCAACCCAACATGATAGACTGCCCATGCCTATTGATTCCAATGAACGGGGCAAATGGCATGTTATACATATTGGTTAGGTATGTTGTATCAAAAGATACACAATCATGGTAAGCCTGCGCGTATGCCCTGCGTGCAGCGCCATCAACCCAGAAAAGGTTCTCAACCCTGTCCTCCGCATCCATTTTTATCCGGAAAAAGAAATCTGGATCTTTCTCCTTTTGTTCTACAAAGTAGCTGATTACTTGGGCCATGTCGCCATCTCTTGTCTCTGTTTGCAATGTTGCACAGAAGTTGGTGATGGTCTTTGCAGTGTATGGGACAAGCAACTCAGTCCCATAGTATTCTGACATTATGCTCATCATCTTACCTATATAGAAAAAGACGCACAGGTTACTACAAAAATCGGTATTGTAACTCCATGAAGCAACTAAACAAACTCTTGCAGCAACTAAATGAAGCAACCAGCACAAAGTCATGCGCAAATAACTGCAGAATCATGCAGCAACTGCCACAGAGCTCATGTAGCAACTAATATTACCACAAACAGCAACTAACTTTTGAACATGCAGCAAACTACAAACAAAATAAAGGGCAGTAACACCAAATGGAATTAACACATAACAATACCCATACCTGCAGGCAAATTTGTGTTGTGCAGGTTCTTCACAAATTCCTTCTCTTCAGCGGGTATTCCTTGGTGAGACCTCAAGTATTTCGTGAGAGAGGGTTTAGTCACAAGTGGATGGTTATGCTCTTCTACAAACCTAATCACCTCCCATCTGCCATCCTTCAACTTGACAACCATTTTTGCTTTGCAATAGGTCTTGATTATTGTTTCCCTCTTTCGTGCTTTTTGTTTTTTCTGTTTGGGACCCTGAGCAGCAATGTCCGCAATCACAGAAGCAATTTCTGCAGCTTCTTCATCTATTTCGTCAACAGGCTCAGGGTCTGGTATAGGGCCCACAGCAGCTTGCTTATCCGACATACCATCATCATCTCCTGGCTTCCTAAATTTGTTGCACACAAATTGTTGTTTGTCCAGCAATCCCGTGTACGCACACCTCCTTGACGTGTTCTGTTTGATAGAAAACCCTTTGACAACAGCATAGGCATTGTAGTGTGCTTTTGCTTCTAGCATCGTGTCGAAACGCATACCAACATAGGGAGCATTAGGCTGCGATGAAGCCTCATCATCATTAATCCCATCTGCAACTGATGTGGTATTTGTAGCACCCATGGAACCACCTGTTCCAGTGGTTGTTGCTGCTGCCTGCACGCAAACATCGTGAATAGGAGCGGTGATGGCAGGAAGCGGCGACTCTCCAATAGCCTCACCAAGTAGGTTGGAGAAGTAATTGGGCGGCACCACGCCAATGTCCTCCATATCTAATGGGCTGTCATTGAGAGCAAAGTTCCCACCAATACCCTGCATATAACAGAAGTAGAGTCAAAGTTGTAAGATAAGATGGATGAAATTCTTTTTTCACTGGATTTTCTATCATACTACTACATTTTTTTGCTTCTATTGCAAACCGTTAATCATTTGTACATTTTATATTTGCTCACATTTGTCTCCCATTTTTTCCCCAGATAAATGCAGCTACACAACAAAGAGAGAAGCATGTGCTCCACATAGGGGGACGCAGATTCAACTTGCCAGTTGCAGAAGAACATGTTTCCATCAGAGATAGCAAACAGTCTATTAATTTCCTCTATTACCATTGTTATTCTTGGGAGCTTCGAGAAGCTACCACTGGTGAACTTGCACAATCGTTTTTGGATGTACTATGGTTTTGCTGCTACTTTGCATCTGTTGCTTATAAAATGCTAGTAAAATTCCTGGTATATAAATGCTAGTTGTTTCTCATATGCCTATGACAATTTATGCTCTGTTCATGCTAGTTGCTTCATTTACATCTTACCACTTGCACCATACAGACACGGCAGTTGCCTAGGAATGTACATGTCAATTTACATCATGGTACAAAGTAAAGCTAGTTCTTTTACTTGACTTTGGCTACAGGTAATGTTGCTTACATAGGCATATTTACTTGCTGATGTAGGGGACTATTTACTTTTCCTGATCCAGCATCAATTACTAACACATTAGACCCATTAAGTAGTAGCTGATGTAGACACAACAATTGCTGGCCAGCAACAAAAGAGTTGCATCATCTGCTTACATATAGTTGCTTACCTAATACCAAACTAGTGTAGAACCTGATCCCCCCAAAAAATCAAGTTTAGTTGCTAGTCTAGTTACACTAGTTGCTGAGCCACCATCAAATAGTTGCATCATGCTACTTCTGAACTTGTTTTTTTTTCCGATCTGGGAGCAACTCTAAAAGGCTGCTTGATACACACAGGGAAGGGAGGTAGGGTGTTAGTGCATACCTGATTCAAAGGCTCCCATTGCTGTCTTGTTGGGGAGCCGTTCCTGGATGTTGTTGCTAGTGGGTAGGTAGCAATGGATGAAGCCAGAAGCTGGGCAGCAGATCCGAGGGAGGCTGCCACGAATTGTTCTCCTGTTTGGGTCCAGTGCCTCGAAGTGCTGGCTCCTGGGTCCATGGCTGATGCCAGGAGTCGATTCGCAGATCCTGGTGATGAAGCCGTGGATACAGAGGATGATGGGCGAAGGGTGGTGGCGGCGGGGAGGAACTGATGATGGGGAATCGGGAGTAGGTCAGGGACAGGGTCCCTTGATATAAGGGGAGCACGTGATGGTGGGGATCGTATGGGCCACGTGATCCCAGGGGAGGACGGTTATTTCCCGCCAGTTTTTTCGGTGGTATCGCTGGGGTCGCTGGGTGGGCGTTGTATGGTTTTATTCGAGCGCTGACGTCGCTTTCAGTGGGGCCAAACGTCCCTTTCAGGATCTGACGTGGCTCTCTATATTGTGAGCGTTCCAGGCAACCATCGGCGCCCAGACGCTCGCTAGACGCGTCCAATAATTATATCTACTTATGTGAGCTGCGTCGAGTTATATAAGATATAAAATGCGCCTTCTTTCTCAAAAAAATGCTCCTTAAAAAAGGCTCACAGGAAGCGAAATCCAATCTCGCATCGCCTTCTTCCGACCGAAAAGGCAAAGCACGCAGGACATCTGGTCTGGGGTTATGGTGGACAAAGCAAGAAACAGGATGATGCTTAGCTTAACGTGTAAGCCTCTCTCACTGTCGGTCCCGCCCCTGCCGCTCCGGACTCCAGAGAGCACGCCACGCCTCCGATTCTCACGGCGCCGACTACACGTAGCTCCCGCACCGCCGCGACACGCGTCCGCCGGCCACCACCCTCCCCGGCCGACCTCCTCCCTATTAAAACCCCACGACCACGCGGCGACCACTCACCAACTCACTCGTCAGTCTCGCATCAAACTAGCAGCTATCCAGAACAATCTTCCAAGCAAGCAAGAAAGCATCGTCATCCCAGCAGCAGCAGCAGCCATGGCGCAGGAGAGCCTGACGCTGGTGTGCCCCCCGGTGGCGGCGCAGGACGGGCGGCTGCCGCGGCAGTACACCCTGGGCGGTCAGGGCGCGAAGAAGGACATCTCGCCGCCGCTGGAGTGGTACGGCGTGCCCGACGGCACCAAGTCGCTGGCGCTGGTGGTGCAGGACATCGACGCGCCGGACCCGGAGGCGCCGGTCATGCCGTGGACGCACTGGGTGGTGGCCAACATCTCGCCCGACATCAAGAGCCTGCCCGAGAGCTTCTCCGGCGCCGGCGGGAACGCCGGCCCCGACTGCGGCGTCCAGGAGGGGATCAACGACTGGAAGCAGCCCGGGTGGCGCGGGCCCGTCCCGGACTCCCTCGGCCACCGCATCCAGTTCAGGATCTATGCGCTCGACGACGTGCTCAGCCTCGGGAACAAGGCGAGTGCACCTGCGTTCCTGCCTGCAGCTTTAATCGTAGTATCTCAATTCGTGTGATTGCTGATTGATTGAGAAATTTTGTTTGCAGGTGACCGTGGATAAGGTGATGGAGGGCATCGAAGGGCACGTGCTGGCGGAGGCGGAGTTCACGGCCTTGTTCAATGGGTGATCTCTGGATTTTGACACACTGACATGTTTGTTACTTCTTGCATCTCTTGCAAATCGTGTGTGTGTGGCCTCTGTTCCGTAGTGTGCCACTGTGCATTATACGGGCACGGCAACGGTCAGCCTTGTAATCTTTATCCAATAAAACGAAGTAACATCTTATCAGCTCTACTGCTGTAGTGTTCAACAAATCTCTGTGGATATATAACATTAAGCTATTGGAAACTGTCTTTATCGTTCGTTTGCCAAAATAGACGTGAAGCACCAGTGGTCTAGTGGTAGAATAGTACCCTGCCACGGTACAGACCCGGGTTCGATTCCCGGCTGGTGCATTCCATCTTTTTCAACTACCGTTTTTTTTTTTGATAGTACGTACGTATATATGAAGCCAGTAGCAAACTGAGTACAGAATACGTACATACGGAAACAACAGATCGATCCAGAAGGATCCGACGAGCCGTACAAAATACAGAAAGAACCCTGAAAGAAATTGAAATTACAACGAAGTCCTCCGAGCTCTCTGCTCCACCAGCACGGAAGCACCCGTCTTCACCGACGCCGCGAGGAAGAGGAGCAACCACCAACAAACCCAAGGCCAAAGCAGCTCCATCGCCGAATGGCTTTGAAGACCCCGACAAGGAGTACACAGGGTACCCACCTATCACTGTGGCGTGCGGGGCGGGGACGTGCCCCGAGCAGAACATCGACCATCAGATCCGGCCTCTCCCGTCGCCGCCGGCGAGAAGCAGAACCAGATCCGCCATCCACGAACCAACGTACCAGCAGAGACACCAAAATCCTCTAGATCCTCGCCAGCCGTAGCAGACCGGCGACTGAGGCTCCGGCACACCTTCTCCCTCTTTCCCACCGGCGCTGGAGAGGACACCGGCACGATGCGGCCAAGAGGAAGATACAAAAGTCCATAACAGGGCCGTCGCCGCGTCGACAACCCTGCCTAGACATCTTAGCTCCGCATCTCCGCGCCGTCGTAGCAGAGCAACGACGAGACGAAGAACCGAAGCAACACAGGCGGCGGCGGCACAGACCGAACACCACCCCGCACACACCAACAGAATAGCTAAAACCTAACTATCTGTACACAGATCCGGCCGGAGATTCAACCTACCTCCCCTTCCCGACGCCACCAGGCCACCGGAGAAGAAGAGGACGGCGGAATCCCCGGCGGGAAGATTGGTCGCCCTCGGTTCGCCTCTTCTCTACTGTAGAAAGAGATAGGAACGAGACAACTACCGTTTTTCTTTGACTAGTGTAGAGCTGATTATTTTGCTAAGTGAAGTATCAGTTATGTCGCTTAACTCTCTTCTTTTCACAACTTAACCCCCGGTAATACCAAAAAAGAGTGGGATTCCCAGTTTTGGGATAGAAGTATAGACCAAGGTATAGAATACACTTATACACAAGGGGTCCCGAGATATAGGATGCAAGATCGTCACTGGATAAAAGTAGCAGTACAAAAGCAAAGAGAGTCACAAAACAAGACCAAAATCGTGATGTAGGGTTGAAAACGGGAACTGATATTTTGTTTTGAGAAACACGGTATCAGGTGGCACCCCATCCAAAAATAGACAAATACTTTCACAATGTAGTATTTGAACTAATTCTATGTGTATCACTAGTAGAAAACGGCCCATTGGTCCCGGTTCCAAAGGGCCTTTGGTCCCAGTTTTCTAACAAAAACTAAAGGGTCGGGACAAAAGGGCGGGGGGGGGGGGGGGGGGGGGGGGGGGGGGCTTTCGTCCCGGTACCGTAAGAACCGGGACCAATGGGCCTCCACGTGGGCGCGGGGTGGGGGCTCCTGGCCGGAACCCTTTGGTCCCGGTTGGTAATACCAACCGGGACCAAAGAGCTTTCTCCTGGCCGGAACCCTTTGGTCCTACCAACCGGGACCAAAGAGCTTTTAGCGTTTTATTTTTTTTTTATTTTTTTGGGGGGTTTGATTTTTTTTTAGTAAATTATTTTTGTGCCGATTGCGTCAGTGGTACTATAATTCACATTTGATTCATATATACATACATAAGTCCACACGTCGAGATCACGTTCAAGTTTATACTACACCGACATAACGTTTCTCACACGTCGAGATCACGTCAATTACATTGGAGGCAAAACATAATTGCTATTGTGATAAAATTCTCCATTTCTCTTCAGGAAATTGGAGTTCAAAAATTCCGCCATTTCCTCTTGAATTGATTTTAGGCGCTTCGATGGTATGAGCCTGTCCCGCATTAACTCCATCTAGATCAATATGAATATATGAGTTGTTTATAACTATATATATATATGAAATAATAATAAAATAATTTATGGATGGTAGTCAATACAATATGGTAATAAAAAATTGCGAAGAGTGTATACATACATCATATGTTCTTTGTTCTCTATTCCGCTCACTGACAAAAGAGCGTATGTACTCGAAAACGTAGTATGCACAAAAATTTGTCCCTGATTCCTGCCTCAGACACCACTTTACAAAAAATAGAATTTAATCAAATAATAATCAAGCTTGATAATGGTATTGAAACTAGAATTAAAGAGTTGCGCGGACCTATATATATAGTACTACTTACCTTGGTGGTATAAAAATACAGCTCCGGTTTCCACTCCCCTCGAACATTCGCGATGAACCGTTTCCAAACACTGCCCGCCAAAAGAAAAATGATTAAATGAGTTATTGATTAGTTGATATCAGAAAATGAATGAAAGAGGTCGATATAGAGCGATAATGATTGAAATTACCTCTGGAGCATATCTTGAATGCTTTGGTAGTCTTCCATTGGTTTCCTTAACGAGTCCATGACTTGAACGACTCCTTGGTCAACTCTAATGATTAGCAGAATCCAGTGGAAACTGCGCACGTTTATATGTCCATGACTCATCGGTCACACTAAAGATATACAAAGCAAAATAGAATGTGTAGAAGGTACAGTAACACTCACTTGAAGACGTAAGGAAAAAGTATTTCTGCGCAGGTATTTTGTTTCACTAACCACCGGAGCAAGTTATCCTCTGTGTCCTTCCAATGGTACTTTATGGTAAATTCATTAATATAATATGGGTCAATGAACCCAGTGTCATAGATGTGACATTCCCTGCATTCGACAATCTTCATTCTACAGTACAAAAGAATATAGTGAGATAATTACAGGCAATGAACATGCAGAGCTGGAGACTTAATTAAATTGCAGAAATAAATCACTTACAAACAATAGCAACTGACGAGGGCTTTGTCGAGGGCGTCTTGATTGAATAACTGAAAATTTTCAGAAAACGAAATATACATCGAGTCATCCGTGAAGTAATGCTCTTTCTTATATTTTACCCAGAAGACATCATGCCCGGCCGCTGCAGCTTTCTCGTACCAGTGATGCAATCGACGCAATTGTGTTGTTAGAGAATTGACCTCCTCAGGTCTGACCAGGGACTTCCCGAGGACATATGTCCATGCATACTGATACTTCTGGGGGCTGCCTATGGTGCCAGTGTCGTGGTGAACTTTCTTATAGGATATCACCTTCAGCGGGGGGGATCGAATGTTTTGCCTGTTCTCCGATCTGGGCCACTTGTTTCCCGCATTTTACCGCCTTGAACCGCTCCTTCTTTAGGCGATCGGCCGCCTCCTTCTCCTCCTGCATCCGCTGCCTCAAATGGCGATAGGCAGCCTTCTTCTCCTCCTGCTCTTGACTAATTGTCTTCTCCAAAACACGATCATAGTCATCTCGCAATTTAGGCGGCTCTGGCCGGGGACCCGTTAGATTTTTTATAAATTTCTCAACTTTTTCTGCTGGTATTATCTCTTTAGGCGGGGGCCGTTTCGGAGCTAATTGTCGGGCCACATCGGCACGCACCGACTCCTGGAGTTCCTCAGGAGTTTTGTCGTATGATCTCTTTGGAAGAGGCTTTAGCAACTCGTGTTCCGCTCGAGTTAACTTATCTGCATGCGTCGACGTGAAGGATAGTTTCCGCTTTGACGAGAATGTCTTAACAAGGGGCGGAATCGACGGACGGGACGTCGCGGGCGATGGACTCGCAACGGATGGGGCATCGAGGGATGGATCTTGATGTGGGGAGGATGGATCTTAGGGGGATGGATCTTGAGGTGGGGGGATGGATCTTTAGGTGGGGGGTGGATCTTTAGGTGGGGGGATGGATCTTGAGGTGGGGGGATGGATCTTGAGGTGGGGGGGATGGATCTTGAGGTGGGGGAGATGGATCTTGAGGTGGGGGTCTGCTACTCGGAGGAGTCAAGTTTGGAAACACGATGTTTTTCTTGTTCCAGAGAGCGATACCCTTCTCGACTTCTCCCAGTGTCTTCTCGCCGTCACCTCCAGGAATGTCAAGTTCCAGATTAGCATATAATGGCACAACTTCATCCACCCCGACACGAGCATAGCCAGGTGGAATCCCTCCGAGATGGTAGCTTGCTCCAGCTTGATTAGGTAAAGCATAGCCGACCGCCACCTTGAATGACATGTTCTTCATTGACATATGTAGCTCACAGTCTATCTTCTCCGTGATATCATCCACGGGGTAGTGAGCCGCCGGCGGTTCGAATTCAGAATTTTGTACATGCGTGGAACCCACGCTGCTTTTCCGCTGATCAGATGGGGTGGTTTCGACATGACCTTCTAGCTGCAGCTGAGATGCCTTTTGCTTACTAATTGAGTCTAGTTGCTCCTGCTGCTGCTGCACCTTATGTTCCAATGCTGATAACCGGTCAGACTCCTACTTCTTTTTTCTCTGACGGCTTCTATAAGTATGAGCGTCTTCCGGAAAACCTTACTTCAAGGTGACACCGCCTCCATAGCCTCGTAATCGTCCAACGTGTTCAGGATTCCCGAGTGCTAGTGACAGCTCGTCATTCTCTCTGTCGACCACGTACACTCCCCTTCGAACTTTATCTATTGGGTCCACAAGTTATTTGGTTATATACTCAATTTTTTCCTTCCATTTTCCCTGAGCAACAATCAACCCTGTCTGTGGGTCCAACCCTGCCCAATGCGCGAACAACCAAAACTTGGACCTCTCGGGCCAGTCCGCTGTCTGTGGAATGATCCCGCTATCAAGCAGTCTTGCTTCAAAGGCTTCCCACTTACGCACGGCAGCCTTGTAGCCACCTGCCCCCAAATGGTGGTGATATTCCTTCTTCGCAGCATTTAACTTATTTTTTTCCGATCGGGCCACAGCGGCCTCCGATTTTCTTTGCTTCACAAATGTGGGCCACTGCTGTTGTATCTTCACTAGTGGTCCAGTGAAATCTGGATCTTTCTCCTCCGCCTTTAGATAAGCTTTCCATAAGTTTTTCTTCCAGGTCCAGAATTGTTCGGCCATCTTACTAAGAGTCCACTCCTTGACTTTTGTCTTCAAGTGCTCGGGTAGATCTGACGGTAGGTTGACCTTTGTCAAGAGCGTGTCCCAACACAAAAGTTTTAGTTTCTCGTCGACATAAGTAGTTGGCTTGTTTTTGTCCTTCGGCTGAATCCATTCTTCAAGGTTGATCGGGACAATGTCCCTAACAATAACCCCGCATTGATTTATATATTTGCGGCGGCAATCTAAGGGTTCCAAAGGTTCACCACTAGCACTAACTTGGTCGATCACTATCTGTCGGGGATATGAACCCCGGATACCCCTAAGAGGACCATTCCTTCAAGAACTGCAAGGGCCGGCTACAGCGTGCCGCCTGAAGCCCGCCGGATGAAACAAGCCGCTTAGCCTACCCGGAGGCGGACGGCCGGCTAGGGCAGCCGGCCTCTACCAACCGACCAGTCCGTACTGGTAGGCCCAGATCGTCCAGCTCCTGTCGGACGTTACAGCTACAGTGTAATTATGAGATAGTACCAGCCGGCTACAGAGTAGTGATGTCATAAGGGCAATCATGTAATATCCTTGTAACCTAGAAACCCTAACCAAAACCCTAGATGCTGCCTATATAAGGCGTGCATGGGCCTCCTGCGCGAGGCAAGCAAGGCATGTCGAACAGGACACAGAGACGTAGATCATCGTCTCCCACCTCTAGCCGGCTGGACACCTCTAGCCGGCACCACCGCCATACAGCTCCAGGAGCAACCTTGTAGCTCGATCTGTGAACAATCAATAGAAACAAGAAGAGCAGGACGTAGGGGTGTTACCTCCACAAGGAGGGCCCCGAACCTGGGTAATTGACGTGTGTTTGCATGTTGGTTGCCCAATCCCGCGCGAGCATCCGATCGTCGCCTGCCCCATACTCTTTTCCATCTTCGATGGATATGCCGTGCTACCCACCACGACATTTGGCGCCCACCGTGGGGCTTGCGGCGAACGGAGTCACGTTCTGCGCGGGATCCCGGACTGTGGATGGTCGGCGGATCGTTTCCGGCCTCGTGCTCTCCATTGGCTCCGTCGGCTGCGTCCTCGACAACACCAACAGCTTCGCCGACGTGGACGTCGCCAGCGGAGGAGCGATCGTCACTCTTGGCGATTTCCACGTCTACGTCGCCGTCGCCGCCCAGGAGTACCCGGAGGTGGTCTACTCGAGCTTGGCTCCTTCGATCTTCGACGCCAGCATCTGCAACGACGACTCCGCCTTCGGCTACCTCGACCCCGGCGACGCGGACCGCGACGTCGCCAAGCTCAACGTCTACGCCGAAGTGCACATGGTCGAGCACGCGGCGGCAGGAGGCCCCGTCACCACCACCGTCCATGAAGCTGGCGAACCTTCGCGCTACCAGCGCAACCTGGAAGCCGACTTCGAGCTGCTAAGCACCCCCATCGCGCCGAGTGCTGATCCAGTCAAGGCGGCGGCTGAACTCGAGAGGATGCGGCAGCAGATCTACGACAAGGCGCTAAACCTCGCGTCGACTCAACGCCGGCTCAGCGCCACAATTCGCGAGTACAATTCGGCACACGGCTTCGAGCAGGCGGACCGCAACGCGGAGAAGCTGAATGAAGTCAGGCGCAAAGGAGGAGACCTTGGTGGCGCCATGAATCGAGCCGGCCAGGCGCATGAGCTCACCGACCTCAGCTTCCCCGAGTACAGCTGTCCTACGCAAAACATGAGGGCGGCGGAAGCAGCGGCCGCCGAGCTACCCTATCTACAAGGCGAAGAACTACGTCAACAGATGTGCCGGGTTCGGCAACTCATCAACACGGCCAACCGGCAGCAGCGGGAAACGGAGGCAACGGCGAGCAAGGGGCACCATGAGCCGCCTCCAGGCTACGATGCAGCCGGCAAGTCCAAGCAAGGCGCAGAGGCGTCGTCCACAAGCCGCGGAAGGGCGAAGGACAAGCAACCGCGAGTCCATCGCGAGGGGAGCGCGAGCTCGCATCCTCGTGATCACGGCCGTGATCCGGCTGGACGGCGTGAAGACGGCAACCGGAGCGAGCCTCGAGCCGGACGGAACGTCAAGGAGCGAGTCGGCCACAAAGTCACCATCGACGAACGCCTGGGGCCGCTGGGGCCTGAAACCAGCGACGACGCACGCCACCGCATCGACGTGCTCAAGCTGTCAAGCATCATCGAAGAAGAAGACATCGCTGCTCACCGCTGTTTCGGACCCCGCATCCGGAGCGAGCGATTCCCGAAGGGATTCACTCTCCCCAGGGACACACCCAAGTATAACGGCACCGCGAAGCCGGAAGACTGGCTCGCCGACTACGTCACGGCGGTCAACATCGCAGGCGGCAACAAGCGGGTGGCCGTGCGCTACGTGCCGCTCATGCTTCAGGGATCGGCACGGACTTGGCTCAACAGCCTTCCGAAGGAGAGCGTCAACAGCTGGCTGGACTTCGAGGAGGTGTTCAACCGCAATTTCACCGGCACCTACTTGCGCCCTGGCAACGCACAGCTGCTCGCGCTGTGCAAGCAGAAGGACGGCGAGTCGGACCGAGCTTACCTCACCCGGTGGACAAGCCTTCGCAACTCCTGCGAAGGAGTACTCGAGCTTCAGGCCGTCCAGTACTTCATCCAAGGGTGCCGAGATCAGACGCTGCTCAAGCACCGGCTCCTGAGGAAGAGCCCGAAGACCATGGCGGAGCTCATGGCAATCGCCGACGAGTACGCCACCGCCGACGCGGGCATGACCAACCCGATCCGACTCGACGAAGCCGGACGAATCATCACAACGGAGCCGGCTGCACGTCGCAGCCGGACGGAGAACCAAGACGGAGGAAAATCGACCCGGCGCGACTCCGACGCGGCCGGCAAACGCAAGTCTGCAGACGACCGTGTCGAGTCCAAGGTCGTCGCTACGACCGAAGGAAGGCCGGCAGGAGGCTTCGACAACCGCCGCATGAGAACGAGCGGCGATATGCGCCGGACAAGGGCGAGGAACAACTACGACTACATGCTCGATCAACCGTGCCGGAACCATGGCGACCGGCCAGCGAACCACACCGTCAGGCAATGCACCCTCGGACGCCCAAGGCCGCCACCGTACGAGCGGCGAAACCCGCCTCGGGATGAAGCCAGACGGGACGATCGAGGACGCGACGACAGACGACGCGAAGACAGGGATCGCGATGATCGCCAACGCGAAGAAGAAAGGGAGCGCCTTCCGGACCCGCCTCCAAGGGGTCCAGACGGCTACCAGAACCCGGATGCCGCCTACATCGTATTCGTCAGCGAGCGCGACGACAAGCGAAGCCGGCGCGAACGGTTCAAGGAAGTAAACGCGGTGGTTCCACCCGTCCCCCAGTACCTCAACTGGTCGCAGGAGCCGATCACGTGGGATCGCCGCGACCACCCGGAACTGATGCCCAACCCAGGCGGCTATGCTCTAGTCCTGGAGCCCATGATCATCTCCCCCACCAAGCGCGCTTGCACCTTCTCGCGCGTCCTCATCGACGGAGGCAGCAGCATCAACATCCTCTACCGCGACACGTTGGAGAAGCTGGGCGTCTCCGAGTCCAGCTTGACGCCGAGTCGGACGGTCTTCCACGGTATCGTGCCGGGGCGAGCCGGATCGTCCATGGGCCTCATCCGGCTGGACGTCCTATTCGGCACCAAGAACAACCATCGCCGAGAGACCATCTCCTTCGAGGTGGTCGACCACTCCAGCGCCTACCACGCCATCCTTGGGCGGCCGGCGCTCGCCAAGTTCATGGCGGTACCCCACTACGCCTACCTCAAGATGAAGCTACCAGGCCCACGCGGGATCATCACCGTCGCCGGAGACTATAAACGCTCCATCGCATGCGCCTCCGACAGCGCAAAGGTGGCCGAGACCATGGTCTGCAATGAGGAGATGAAGCAATTCAAGCGCAAGGCTAGCGAGGAGAAGCTGGAGATCCCCGAGTCGGCCAAGCCGGCTGGCGAGTCGAACTTCCAGGCGGCCCGAGACACAAAGAAGATCTACTTCGACGACAGCGACAAGTCCAAGTTCGTCTCCGTGGGAACGAGCCTGGACCCCAAATAGGAAAGCGCGCTCGCCGAGTTCCTCCGTGAGAACCGGGACATCTTCGCGTGGTCCCCCAAGGACATGCCTGGTGTACCGAGGGAACTCGCCGAGCACTCTCTTCATGTCCGGCCGGATGCCAAGCCGGTAAAGCAATCCCTGCGATGCTTCGCGGAAGGAAGAAGACAGCTCATAGGAGAAGAGATAGCCCGGCTACTCGCGGCCGGGTTCATCAAAGAAGTACAACACACGGAGTGGCTAGCCAATCCGGTGATGGTGGAAAAGAAGAACAAGAAGTGGCGGATGTGTATCGACTACACCCACCTCAACAAGGCTTGTCCTAAGGACCCCTTCGCATTGCCGCGCATCGACCAAGTGATCGACTCCACGGCCGGCTGCGACCTCCTCTCCCTCCTCGACGCCTACTCCGGCTACCACCAAATTCCGCTGAATCCGGACGACCAGCTCAAGACCGCCTTCATCACCCCATACGGCCCGTACTGCTACACCACCATGCCGTTCGGCTTGAAGAACGCGGGAGCAACATACCAGCGCTGCATGCAGAAATGCCTGCACGACCAGATCGGTCGCAACGCGCACGCCTACGTCGACGACGTCGTCATCAAAACCAAGGAGAAGCACACCCTCCTCCTCGACCTCAAGGAAACCTTCGACAACCTCCGCCGCTTCCAGATGAAGCTCAACCCGGAGAAATGCGTGTTCGGCGTTCCAGCCGGACAGCTACTCGGCTACCTTGTGTCGGCACGAGGGATCGAGGCCAACCCGGAAAAAATCGCCGCCATCGACAACATGCGACAGCCGAGAAGCGTCAAGGACATCCAGAAGTTTGCCGGGTGCCTAGCTTCCCTCAGCCGTTTCATCAGCCGGCTCGGGGAGAAGGCTCTCCCGCTCTACCACTTACTGAAGAAACGGACAAATTCGTCTGGAGCGACGCGGCCGACGCCGCCTTCAAGGAACTCAAGCGGGCGATGACCACCACCCCAGTCCTAGCACCTCCGACTCCAAAGGAGCCCATGCTCATGTACATCGCCGCCTCCAATCGAGTCGTCAGCGTGGTCCTAGTGGTGGAACGAGACGAACCCGGCAAGCAGCGGCCGGTTCAGCGACCAGTCTACTACCTCAGTGAGGTGCTCTCACAGTCAAAGCAAAACTACCCGCATTACCAGAAGCTCGTATACGGCGTGTACATGGCCACGAAGAAGCTGAAACATTACTTTCAAGAGCACCCGATCAAAGTGATAAGCGACGCGCCGCTTGCCGAGATCATAGGCAACAAAGATGCAACCGGCAGGGTTGCGAAATGGGCGATTAACCTGACGGCGCACGGAGTCGAGTACGACAAGAGAACAGCGATCAAGTCGCAGGAGCTGGCGGACTTTCTCGCCGACTGGACGGAGACGGACCACGTACCGCCGCCACCCGGCTCCGGCGAGCATTGGCTCATGCACTTTGACGGCTCCAAAAATTATTGGGGGCTCGGCGCTGGAGTTGTCCTCACCTCGCCAAAGGGGGGCCGACTCGAATACGTGCTCCAGATCCACTTCACGGCGTCCAACAACGTAGCCGAGTACGAAGCCTCGCACACGGCCTCAAGCTCGCCAAGGCTATGAACATCAAGCGAATCCTCTGCTACGGCGACTCCGACTTGGTGGTCCAACAGACCACTGGTCATTGGGACGCCAAGGACCCCAACATGGCCGCCTACCGTTTCTTCGTCCAGCAGCTCGCGGGATACTTCGAGGGATGCGAATTTCATCACATCCACCGCTCCAACAACGAAGCGGCCGACACCCTGGCGAATATTGGCTCTCTTCGCAAGGAAATCCCACCCGGCGTCGCCCTCGAGAAGCTTTACAAACCATCCATCACGCCGTGTCCCGGCTCCGATTCCATCCGGATGCCGCCTGACACGGAGTCGGCTGGGCCGGCTCCAGGCGAGACGGAGCCTGTCGAGGTCCTCGTCATCGAAGCGGCTCACCATGGACCCAACCCTTCCTCGCCTACCTCGCCAACAACGAGCTCCCGGCGGACGAGCTCATCGCCAGGCAAATCAAACGCCGGGCAAGTGCTTACACCATCATCAACAACGAGCTATACAAGCGCAGCGTATCCGGAATGTTCCAACGTTGCGTGAGCCAAGAAGAAGGAAACAGGATCCTCAAGGAGATCCATCAAGGCGAATGCGGCCATCACGCATCCTCAAGGGCAATTGTAGCCAAGGCATTCAGGCACGGGTTCTACTGGCCGACTGCGCTGGCGGATGCGAACCAGCTGGTCCGGCTCTGCAACGGCTGCCAACGATTTGCAACACAGAAGCACACGCCGGCTTCGGCACTCAAGACAATTCCCATCACCTGGCCGTTTGCCGTCTGGGGACTCGACATGGTGGGACCACTGAGGAGATCCAGTGGAGGCATGACACACCTGCTGGTAGCGGTCGACAAGTTCACGAAATGGATTGAAGCCAAGCCGATCAAGAAACTGGATGGACCAACGGCGGTCAAGTTCTTCAAAAGCATCATCTACCGCTTCGGCTACCCCAACAGCATCATCACAGACAACGGAACAAACTTCGTCAAGGGAGAATTCGCCAAGTTCTGCGGCAGAACCGGCATCCGGCTCGACGTGGCCTCGGTCGCACACCCGCAGTCGAACGGGCAAGTCGAGCGAGCAAACGGCCTCATCCTATCCGGCATCAAACCTCGGCTGCTCGAACCGCTCGAGCGGGCAGCCGGCGCGTGGGAAGAGGAGTTGCCTTCCGTCCTCTGGAGCCTAAGGACGACGCCGAATCGCTCAACCGGCTTCACCCCCTTCTTCCTCGTCCACGGAGCTGAAGCCGTCATGCCAACGGACATCGAGCACGACGCACCCCGGATCGTGCTATACACGGAAACGCAAGCTAAGCAAGCCTATGAAGACGGCATGGACCTGCTCGAGGAAGCACGCCAACTTGCCGAATCAAGGTCGGCGATGTACCA